>CAKAEH010001697.1:0-36770 GCA_916381525.1 Cercopithifilaria johnstoni | reverse complement strand
ATCAAATTAACACTGCTTATCGCACGCATATTGGATTTCTTCAATTAATTTCTCCGAAAAATTTGTCTTTTACTATGCAAATGATAATCATATCTCGTGTTTATATCACCACAAATCATTTCAATATGCAGTTGCATACCGATTTTGTTGAAAGCGAAAATAAAATGGAAATTAAAGCATTAAACCCCTTCCTAATGATTGTTCATGATATCTTGACCCCTGCACAACAATTAATATCAATTTTAAAATGATGCTGAGTAGCTCAGCATTATTACTGATAATACTTCGAGGTTTCTTGATGAAATAATTATTCCATAGATACCAAGTGGCACCAATACAAGTGTTTCTGCTACTCTTTGCCATAACGGTAAGAACTGAAATTTTCAAAAAGTGCATTCCTGAATCACTAATATTTTCATGTTCCAGGTTCTAGAAACACCGAATATGCTCAATATGTAAATAACAACACATATTGATTCAGCTCGAAAAGAACCATCAGAAAACTTGACAGAAGTAACATTGAGCCAAGATTTATATATTACATAGCCATGTTCCACTATAACCGAGAGTGAAATGTTGAAGACCGATTCCAAAATAAATTCCTGATCACATTAGATAAATCTAAGATAAAGATATAAAAATTCAACTGAAATTAACCTCAACACATTGCGGTCCACCGATTTCAGTAATAGAGTAATTGATACCACCAAGTGCGTGGTCCCAAATTACATTCATGATGTTGAAAACACGCCTTATAAGACGAACTTTTTAAATATCTGGAATGAACGCATTAGAAAATTTATTATACAACTGAAGTTAATCAATTATTGATATACGACGATAGTTTTTAATACACAATTCACAGAAGATTGGGAAAGAGCAATGACACCAGTGCAGTAGAGAGATATTTTGTATCACTTTAATCTGCTTCTTGCATGTTATCTACAAAATATTGCCGGCAAACGTGAATGAATAGAGAGACAGAAAATATCTTTCAAGTCGCCATATCCTTTAAACAAATTCGGTTGATGTGTGCTTTTTAAAAGTGCAAATATGGAATCTTGTTTCAAAAAGAAAAGCTTTAAGCAATAGAACAAGAACCACTAAAAAACATCGAAAGTTGAAATAAGAAATGAAGAATGAAAAAAATGAAGAGTGCAAAAGAAAAGGATAGTTGTCGAGTACTTATTAGTCATTACTTCGATGCTTGATGACAATTATCAGTTAGGCATCGTTTTTGCAACCATTATGTACAACAAAAAGTGAAAGCAATTCCTTTGTTGTAAAAAAGAAAAGATTGGTCATAAGACTGCCAACAATAGCCAGTAACAAGTTTGATCACCAAGTAAATCAAACGTCTTGAAGGCATTATTACTACTTACTGATAGCTTAGTTTCTTCATCATAAAAAGATGAGCTGAAGTGAAAGTGGATGGTAAGTCCTGTGATTTTATTTGATTGCCATATTTAGTACTATGATTCCAACAAAACGAAGTAATTAGCTTTCAAAACTAAAACGTAGCAAACTAAAACCTTATAAAGGAGCATTATCGAGACTTGAGTATCATTGCGCATTGTTCCGGAATTGAGTTTGAAAAGTACTGCAGGCAATTTTGTATAATGAATTTCAATAACTTGTCCATATGGAATCCTCTATGATTCTCGTCCAATATTCGAATAAGGTAAATAATTAGTAGCTATTTTCTAACATTTCCCATACTAATATTTGGTCTTGGTTTTGCTGGAAAGCGTACATCAAATTTTGCATGAGATTTCTCAGGAGAACCGGATCCTGCAGTTTACAGCATCTGCACTTATTTATTAGCAAGACATCCGATTTACTTCAAACATGACTTCCACTGATGACTGAAGCATATACGCATTAAAGATATACGTATAAATTTCAGAATGAATCTCACCATATTAGGAAGATTTTATGGAAGTCAAATTATCTTTCCATTTAAATTAATCACAAAATTGAATTTAAAAAAGCCGATGAGAGCTTATAGAATGATTCATATAATGGTTTAGCTAGTATACATCCAATGAATGATCCATAACAAATTTTGACTCGTCAAAATTAGAAATATTTTCTATCATCGCTGATTTACTGGATGAAGTGAATCACTAAACTGGTAATTGGATATAAGATGCGGAATTAGCGCAGTAAATCCTTATCAGGCCATATACGTTGCTCATCCCAATCACCAAATGTTCTACCACAAACAGAAATTTTCATCAAAAACCTTCCATATGTTAGTATAATTTGAATGCGACCTTATCATTGTGATATTACGATATACAGAACGACCTTTGATAAAAACTTTCAACAGTCAACTAACTGGCCACAATGTATAGTTATACTAAATTCGACCAAACCGACTTAAAGTTATAAAGATTACTTCAAAAACCCATACCACATTAGAAAAAGTGGTTTAATCGAGAATGTATGGGTGAAGAAAGTAAGAGAGATAAACATAAGTGTGAATTACTTCCAAAAAGGACCGTGTTGACTGATTAGGTAAAGTTCGAATTTACTAATTAGACAAGACTCTTGCATGCATTTTATATTGAAAGCTGTTTCATTTATGACAAAATGCAAACGTACCTAAACAACGAATAATCATTGTTCCAGATAGTTATCTCGTGCAGCGAATACTTCAGCAGTGGCGAACATTATTTCCTTGTCCCAGAAATTCTGAAACTACATAAATCATAAGGAAAATTGGGTAGAATTCAGGAATTATTATACTGTTAATCTCACTAATAAATCACAAAAATTGAATGGGAAAAAAACTAAGTACCTTGTCAAACGAAGCACGGTGCGTTCGTGCAATACATCACCGACATTTCCATCATCACAGGATCGGAATCGAAAAGAAGAAATTCAAACGACGCAAAATGCAGTAATCTCTCCACATTTTCCTTTAATTCGGTCAAAACAAATGGTTATGTATAATAATACTTAATTGCTGCACATACTACTACTTTCTTTGAAATACCATCTCAAGATAATACGCAATGCTACAGTCGGTATGATAACAAGCTTCACCTACTGACAACTAATTCGAGGCTTCAGTGAACGCAGTCAGAGTACCACAAAATCATGTTCATAAACTTGATAAAGCAACAAATAGCAGCATAATATTAATTTCCTCTTCCTTATCAGATTGTCTTAGCTTGCAGGAATATCCGAGAAATATTCAAAACAACATAACTAAGTGGATATCAATGGGCAATTTAGATAGGAAGCAGCAAGTCATTAGCTAATAATCAGATATTCAAAAGAAAAACTATAACACTTGTTTCAAGCAAAGCATCGACGATGACATATATTTATATCACAAGCAAAAATGAAGCTTTAATTCCATTTCCGCCGAACCTACTGATACAAAAATTCAAGAGATTCTAAAACAAAATATGTATACAGCAAAGTGACTGCAACTGACATATTTGTTCATCTTAAAAACAAGTCACCAAAGCAAATAAATAACTAAGAGATTTAGAAGCGTTGATTTTAACCGCTCGATGACAATGCGCATTAGGACGCAATGTAGCTAACTCCTTCATATCGCCTTCCACTAATATTCAAAAATATGAGAGATAACATCCAAACAGACCAACTGAATGCTACTGGATTGGTACAACTCTATTTTTAGCCGGGAAACTGTTGCCGCAAGTACACTAATTTATGGAAATTCACATCAATAGCTGGATGTAGAATAAAAGTAACGGTTTAATCAAATATGAATTCTTGAAGCACTGATATGAATTCATAAAACGGTATACAAGATATACAAGTTGTACAAAAAAATTTTTAACCAAGTCTATTCGAAGAACTGACTCATGGTCTGCTCATCAATCTATAAAAGCAGAAGATGTCACTGACGGTCAAAGAAAGTTTCTAAGTAGAGGCGAATGGACAAGCTAATACTTTTTCAATCATGCATTTGGAAGCTGAATATGAAATCGAACACTGTCATCCACAGGCTTAACGCGAATTTTTATTGAATATTATTGACCGAAAGTGACACATTACCCTGCAAAAGAAATCACACAGTCTGAATGACAATTATTTTACTGCAATGATGCTTGTTACATATGCAGCAGATATTTCCAGCGTCCCGTGATTGGTAAGTAAAGTCATAACTTTCATGATAAACAGTAATATTTAAACAGCACCACCAGCGTGCTGTTTTTTAGGGCGACAGCAAATGCAGCAACAACAACAACAGAAACAGCAGAGTGTGCAGGTCAGTAGCACATAACCCAGGGTTACGAATACGAACGAAAATGTATAAGTGAACTGATCGCAGTAGTTACTGTCTCGAGAACTGATATACTGTACATCACGGTGTACCGAATACACCCATACTGAACCTAAAATTTGAGCAGCGTAAATGAAAAACGAAAAACAAAAGGGTGTGCTCACTTATATTCTGCCACTGAGCCATCAATCACATTCACAATCAAAATTATAGAAACAACACAGTTTATGAGCTCAACTATCAGTTTTAGATTTTTAAACTAAAAAAAACTGAATTACAACTAAATCAACTAGTAATGCAATCATTCTCAGAGTTTATCTTGATAGTGTTTAGAAATCCAACTTTTCTTGTTTTTTCTACCTGAATTCATTATGTGAAGTTCACTTATCATTTTTTTTCCGACTTATTTAAGCTATCTTAATTCCATTTTTTCGCGATATCTCCTTTTTAAGATGCTCTATCCTTCCTTAGATACGAAAAGAGTTTCGATAAATGTACACTACAAGAAAAATGAAAATACAGTTTAGTTTACCCAATTGCATTATTTTTCATAATAAGATATAAACTGGAAAGTTAATGACAGGCATTTCCGAAATGAACCTGCATCCACATGGCAGTGGTTTCACTTAAATACTGAAATAGTATTTAACTGGAAATATGATCCTTATCAAAATATCGTTAAATAATGATAACACCTGAAGAATTAAAGCTATAACTCTACCAATGCTACCATCAACATCCGGACAAAATACATAGTGTCAGTAAACTAATGCTAGTTATTTAATGTAATAGTTGGCTAGAATTTTAAAATAAACGGATAAAAAGTAGATACCGATTATAAACCAGACGAATAAAAAACATGACAGCAGACCATCAAAGGGATTTGGATTGACATCTGATGCGGAAGGCGGACGACCTTCACGTTGTCGTCTAGCACGATAGAAAAAATTTGTTCCACTCTTCAACAGAGAAAAAAAACCAGTGACAATAAGCCAGATAGGTATGTAAGGTTCCACGGGACAGCTATAGAGGTTATTACTACCAAGAATTATCATTCCCAATGGAATGATATTCAGTACCGCTAGAAGTACCGCAGCTGTCACTGAAATTAAGCAATTAAAACATAATAGATATTAACACTCAAAATTTTCAACGAAGAATGATTAAGGAGTTCAGTTATTAGTGAAGCATATCCGTTATAGTAGGGCCGACCTACAAACATTTCCTTAATGAGATCTGCAAATTTCGTTTTTCAGCTTTTTGCATCTTCTATGAACATATTTTAGTGAGCTCTGATAATATTGACCATTCTGCATTTCTGTTCCTTAGATTCCGAATAAGTCAAGAAGAAACAAAATGACATTCATTAACTCTTACTTGTGCTAATAATCACTGCATAAGCTTTAGCTAGAAACTGGGCTAATCCTCTTGGGTCTTCAACTTGTCGAAATTCACCATACAACGATTCATAGGTTGGCGGCATACCTGAAATCATTTATCTGCTTATTATCATCTGATATTTATTTAAACTCCTTCTCCATCTTCCTAAAGAGATAGTCAAAGTACCTCACCTACTAAATATCTGATTCTATAATAATCACTTCCAAAAAGAATATCAGAATATCAAGGGATAACAAGTACTCGGATCATATAATACTTTTCAAAAAACTAAAAGAACAGCTGTTACTAAAACGTCAATTAACTCACTGTTTGGATTAGCTGAATCCTCATAAGTCGGTGGTGAATCATCACGGACCGATCTAGTCGGTCCTACTTGTTGTACAACAACTCTATCTGGATACGGTGGTGCTGACGCAACTGGCATCGTTCTACAACAATATATATAAGTGATCAATCATCATTTATCACGTTAATTCAGAAGAACAAAGTAGGTACTACTTTACCAACTCCTTCCTACACACACATACACATGTTTATACCGTCACAACACCAACATGCACACATACGTGATATATGAGCTAAATGAGTTTACAACACCGACACATGTTCATGCGATCTCTCTACATCTCATTTTCTCTGCTTCATTCTCCTTTCTCCATCTAATGTTTCTTTTTCTCTCACCACTATTTTGACAATATGCTTCATACCTCTATAACGTATAGCGTGGAGTGAAACAGGTATATCCCCCGGATATCTTGAAGTGGAATGCAAATACATGTGAATATAGTGAAGCATTTTACGCATTACTTTGCAAGTCGAGTATTCTATATTCATTTTCCTTACTATATCCGTCTTTAACATCACCACATAAACATATCACATGTACAACGTTTTTAAGAGTCACATAAAACGTGAATAAACCGTAACAACGCCTCGGCAGTCGTGAAGCATTTTATATGAATGATGTGACATGTTTCACAATATGCATGGATAATTGCGCGAAAATGATGCTAATCACTAGAACAAACGTATATTGCACTTGCAAAATAAACAGGTAATTGTACACCAGCATTTTCGCACTCAATGTCAATGTTTTATGAAATGCATTAGTTTTATTTTTTCCTTTTATCTTTATTTTCTCCAAGGAAGACTTAAAAGTTATGATGAATCACTTTTGTATTTTGAAATAAGGAAACAGGTAGAGCCAGACTAAACAAAATTCCCCTTAATTAATTATAATTTACAAAGGTGCTCGGATATCCAGAGAAAACCGTGCACCGATATCATAGGAGCTAGAACACACGATTAATCCCATGCGACATATGATTGATATCAATCAACCATGAAATTAATATTAAAAATATTAAACTGAGTAAAATTTCTTCACAGATTCAAATGGAATTTGCCACTTACTAGAACCAGCAGAATGACGGAAAGAGCAACGCAAACAAAAGAATAACAATTTAAATATAGCATAATATTCAATGGCTATACACAAATTAACGAACACCTTAGAAAATTTAGAAAGATTTCACTCCTATTTCTACGGCAAAATCCGTTTTAAAATAGGCAAAATGCTTGATTTCAAATCATCATCATCATTGTCACCGTTTTTCCTCACTTTCTCTCGTTCCTCTTCATCGGCACCATAAGTATAACCTCGTGCCAGTCGATCATATCGACTCTCTTCATCATTAACACTGTCCTGCTCAAGAAAAAATGCCTTTAGCACCGCATTTACACGCTCACCATCTAATCCTCCAACACCCGTACTGCTGATAACGTTACCTACTGGAGAAACCAACTGGACCTTAACTTCTGCCTCTGAAATTTAGTAATTTTGGAAAACTTTATTGCTTCTATAAGACAAACATTATAATAAACTTTGAATTGAAAACTCTATTAATAGTGGAATGACTAAAGAATCATTCCGAATACAACCGAACACCCGTAAACCCTAGTATATATCAAATGTCCAAAAGTCTTTATTTCACAACAAAATAGTTACGAACCCTGAATTAAACCTGTTTCCCGAATTTTCTCTTCCAGTGTACTTTTGAAAACAAACAGCTGCTTTCGCAAGTTATCAAGATCATCGTGATATAATGTTTCTTCAGATTCACTCTTTTTTGCTGTTCTCTTTGATCGCAAATAATGCTATAAAAAGTATCAGTTGAATTCATCTTCTTTATCTCAAGTTGTTTAGTATAACTATTTAGCTAAATCCTAACAAAATGTGAAGCGATCCAAACTTTAGCAAGTAAGATGATCTTATACATCACATAATATAAATATTAAAAAACATCCGATGAAAATATCTTCCATATTGTTTCTTTTTTCTATCGTGCCATCTCCAGTTAAATAGATTCCTGCAGCAAAGGATGTTTGCCTGTATGAATTGAAATCACTCACCTCAACTTTTTTCCTCAAGTTTTTTCTTTTAGCTCTTTCAAGCATCCTTAGCTGCGCAGCTTTTTCTTCCTTGTCTATGGCATTTCTAGCTCCTCCTCTTTTTTCATTAGCACCCGTTTCTGAAACATAAAGTTTACAAAAACCAAATATTTGCTAATTACATAAAGCATCATATGTTCAAAATATGTTTAAAACTACTTGGAGCAAAATTCGACAGGACAAATGTAAAAAATTAAGCAGTTTCAAATCAAGCATTACATGAAACATGAACTCTTACACTTATAAACAAACTAACCTCCTTCGGCTGTTTGCCAACTTCCAATTTCAAAAGTTTCTGTGTAGAAAAGATGAGCATTTTCAGGACTCAAGTCTAAATAAAAACAAATCATAATAACTATAATCCCATCAATCATGACACTCAAAAAAATTATACTTTTAATTTGCTCTAAAACTAATCACCCATAAAACCGTTCCAAGAGTACCTAAAGACATGTTTAGAGGAATTTTCAAAGTAATAATGGATATTGAAATTATCGGACATTCACATAAACGTTACCTTCAATTCGAGCAAGAAACATATTCGGATTTTCAAACAACCTAAACGTCTCGGACGAAGTATGCTTCATGAAATTACCCCATGACTTTTTATCATGACGGAACAATGCACGATTGTAGCTTTGCTGAAACTATTTAATTTACAACGAAAAAGAAAATATTTCTACATTTTCAAAGTTCAGAACTCCAATAACCATGAAAAATTATTTAGCAATGATTTTAAAAATAAATCATGAAGTTGTTAGAGGCAAAAAAAAAATCTAAAATGGATGTCCAATTATCGGAGTTCCAATGACTTTAAACCGCTGCTATAACAACGAAGCAGTTAAAATCTGAGTTATCAGAAATTACATAGAGCATAAACCTCGCCCTACACAGAGAAAAATATGAAATAACAAAAGAAAATACCATGAATTTCAGAAACATTTTCTCGACCAAAATATAACTAAGTTTCCGGTCAAAATTATAATCATTTCCGCCATTTATTAACTGAAAAAAAAAGCAACGAAAATTCAGCGTGAAAGTACTGAGCATTCACCATAAGTAGTTCACTTAGTGAGACTACTCCTATGACTAAATGCTTTACTCATTCCAATGATATCGAAAGCGAAGTCAAGTACTCTACGACGAACACACAAATGAAAGAAATACGGAATGAGACAATAAATGCGGTTTATTAACAATGTTAATTCGAGTTAAATAAATAAGTATTATAAGCAATTTTGACGATTAAAAACAAACCAACGTGCGAACAGAGAGAAGCTGTCGAGCAACATGAGACATTAAATCCTCTGCTGTAAATTCTATCCCTCGATTGAATAATTTCAATACCTTGTATTCAAACAACTGCAATAATTCAAGCTGCTTCTCAGGATTAGTCCACATTACTGCTAGAAGCGGATTTTCTGCATCGTCCACATCATTTACAATATCCGGGAAAATACCTTCATGGAAAGCCTTTCTTAACGAACCAACCATTATACTAAGATGTGCTTCTGTTACCAACTTTTCATCGATTTCGTGCAAAAATTTTGAAAACGACATCTTTTTCTCGTCATATTCTTCATCTATTTTTTTCAAGAATGATGACATCTAAAAATCAAGCACTACACTTTAATCCATCACTATTATTCAAGCAAATAGCATATCATTTTTACTTAATGAGTTTACGACATGTACTACTAATTCTATTTGCTAAGTAAGAAACTATTAATAGCACTATTCAGTCCTATACCCAGAGTTAGACTTGTGATATCACTAAAAACTTCCCTGCCTGTATATGAAATAGACTGCTACATTCAATAAAAAACATAAACACACTATCAGATAGTAGTTATTAATGGCGCGTGAGTATGCAAGAGTAACGGGAAAAAATTTACGATCCCAATACGGATCTTTGAAATACCAATATATATTTCCACGATCCTCGTCCGCTTCAGTGATGTAACGTGCTAAAATTACATTAAAAGCAGCTTGTTGTCAACTGAATCTATTCCATATGTTAATAGTCATTTTTTCTAGTCATTTCTCCCACTTTTTTTGTATTATTAATAATTTTTTCTCGAATGTAGTATGCTTTCCGATGATCAAAAAGCTGGATAAGTTATCAGAAGGTTGCTAGGAGAGATTTATAGTACAACTTGCAAAACCATTCTACTTATTTCATCGAGCACATTGAATGTCTTGAATAGGAATTTTTAAAGAACTCACTTTCCATCTCGTGTAAGTCGTCGTATATAAAATGTAGATCTGCTTTCACTTTCGTAACTGAAAGAAAAAAATGGCTAACTGATAAAACGAATATTGTCAGGTAGATTAAAGAGCTTCATCACAACAACCAAAATGAATGCAGATTATTCAGCTCATCATCTGATCAATTAGAAATATATCTTACGATCAACATTCAGCTTCGTGATTGACCTCATTATATCTTCATACGTCATTTTGAGCTCTTTCTCCATCGCTTCCATTTCCTTTATACTTTTCGCTGTTCGTTTTGCCAGTTGTTTCCTAGCATATCTCTGTCGCTGAATGCTATCTGCCCGTGCTGCGAGAAGTTCCGATTCTTTCTTCGCTTCTTCCTATAAGAATCACTGTTTTGGACAATGATACGCTAGCAAAAAGACTCCATATCAGTGATTTACAGTCTAACGAAAAAGCATTAAATGAAGTTAAAGAGCAGCCATAGCTTTTGAGGGCAGAGTGATCAAGAAGGAGAGGGAGAGAGCAAAAATGGCATAATGAAAATATTGGAGAATTTCTGCTTAAAATATTACTGAGGCTCGGAACTGCATAAAAAGACACGAAGTGTTATATAAGTCATACCCTATATTAATATAAATGCCTGAGCCTCAGAACACAATGCAGCCTTTGCGTTCTATTTCGCGCTTTATGTTTAATGCTCTTAGATGAGTTTAACAAAAAAGTTAGTTGTTATGACAAAAATACTTCAGTCAGTCTGTTGTACGACAAAAATATAGATTTATAACAAACTTCAGAAACAAACTTTTTGTCGCTTTTCCTCAGCTACTTTTTCGAGGTACTGTTCAACAGCTTCCTGCTCCAATAGAGGACGGCACATGATTGATAAAGGTTCACGCGGTTTGCTTTGACTTGAAAAGACATCCAATTTGCAAAGTGATCCTGTTTTCACTTTTATAATATATTCACATGAGGATGGCTCATCGACATCAGCGATGTATGCTTCGCTTGTCGATAACATATCGTCACATATGTACTAAAAAAGACAAAAAACTTTCAATATTCGTATCTTCCCGAAAGTCGAACAATGTTACATCTCACTCAATTCTAAAAAATGTACAAAAAATACTGTAAGAATTAATTAAATGACTTCTGTGTTCTTTAATTTCACTAATGATTAGTGTTTTACTGAGAATTCTTAATGGCCAAGAATTAAAAAATGCGGAAAAAAATTCTTGGAGCGTGTGGCATGAGATATCATCAAATTCCATCACTTTCTGCCAGTACACAAAGAAATTGAGAGGAAGGCATTTATAGCAAATATGCAACATCAAATGATCAATGTAAGCTAGTTTATTGAAACTACAAAGAAATACTGGGAGCTACGTACCCATACACGTGCAAGCCTCGATTTGTCTGTCACATCGCAAACTGTCCCGTCATCATAAATTTGTTCAAAATAAGGTAGCTCTTCACCTTTGTGTTTTGACAAATTAATATCCGAGTCGTTTTTATAATGTCCTAAAGCGATAATCCTACCAACAATTTTTGAGCCTAAAAATGAATGTAATATTAAAAAATTTATATATTTTAATGGTTAAAGAAAAGTAAAGTGAAAAGCTTTCCGTTAATTTATTTACGCTTCAATTCTCACCTTCAAGACGGAATTGCTGCACATGTTTGTTATAGCAAAGTTCGTACGTCCACCATCCCGTATTCTATAAATTTATTTTTATAATTTGTAGAATGCAACATTGCACTAACTCGGATAAATATGCAAACACTAATAAACACGATAGAATGATAAGGCTGTACTGTATATATATTTTCTCCATTTTCTCATAGATTCAAGGCTGACTGGCCTTTGTCATTCTAGCTCCTCCTTACTCTATATTGAATTTTCTCAAAATACTTACTTTTCGGATGCAATTTTGTACATAGAAACTTGCTGCTATAACGTCGGAAATCAAATTCACAGTTAAATTTGATTTTGATTCACCGCTTGTTTTTGTTAATGGAATTTTGGGCAACGAACAGATAAATTTTTGTCCAAATTCACTAGCAACAACAGTTGAGCTTTTGTCGTCTACGTCGAATATCTCCTAGAAAGTGAATGTACTCAGAAACCTTGTGCACTGAAACCTCTATATTTTTACAAATAACTAAAAGTATAATCAGCGAAATTAACTTTTATTTGACAAAGACTAGTATTGATCTACATTCTTATTTCATGTATATATTCTCTAATATCTTATATATTTATAACAATTAGGGATAAGATTTGATTATGTTAGAATAATTTAACTGCAATTTTCAAGTTCTTTGTAACAAGTTTTATTTACCAGCACTGTATTCTTCGGCATCTTTTCCTCTAATGTTCCACCATACAATTCCAAATTTTCAAATCCGAAAGGTATTTCCGCAATTTCGAGATCGTATGCTACATTTTGCAGTTCATTTGTATTATAAACCGCATAACAGCATGTGATGAATACCAGCAAGGAACGAAAAAGTTGAAGTACTACCTTGTCGAGCCACATAATGTACTGGACATCAGCTCTAAGAATAAAATAAAACCATCATACAGATTGAGAAGATAAATATAACCCTATCTTGATCTTTTTTCCATCAAAACTTTACGTTTGTCCATGGCAGTAAGTCAGGTTTGAAATATATTCAGTTAAAATTTATTTAAACCAAAACAAACTAGTTTACAATATTTCAATTCCTCTCGATCTCTATTTAATAAATTTATTCCATCCACCTTTTTCCGACAGACTTGAATAATTAAGATAAATAGTCACCAAATTATTTAACAGTTATAAATGAACTGCAGTCTATCGAGTACAAATAAAGGGAAAAAGCCCATCTATTTAACAATGACTGCCACAGTTCATTCCACTCACTACTGATTGCGTTTCAGCGAAAGATGGAAACAGCAGAAAGATGAGGTCATCATGAAAAACGTCATCCTGTCTTGAATACTACTGAGCGGTAGGATTACGACAAGCACTCCGGTTTTTTAGATAAATAATTTCTGAGTAGCCCAGGAAATGGCCTTCGAGCAGTTTGGAATCTTTGAATAATCATTTAATAATCTATCAAATGATGATCCGACCTTTTATTAACTAATTCTCCGATTTCATGACCTTTTAATAGGTTTACCATGTTCATAAAATGACACAATCCTTTGGGCAGCTTTAGATGTCGAAATGTGTGAAAAATTTGGCAGTTAAAACTAGAGTATAAGAGCAAAAGTTTGTTTACAATTAATATATATAAGACTTTGTATGACTTAACACAGCATAATATTCACTTAATACTTATCGAGTATTCATTTCGCACACGAAGGATTATATGCTTTAAAATGATGTAATCCTATTAAAAATACATTAATGAATAATAGGCAAAATTATTGTAGTCATTATTTTTCTTATCCTCATCGAAAAACACTCAGTAGCTTTGCTAGCAAGATAGACTGAACGGAGAGTTTCCAGAATTATAAAAATTCTATATGATTATCTCCAACAACGATGTTTTGAAAGGAAAGAAGGAGAAAAGTTAGGTCAGAATGAATTCTGGACATCAGTTTTGTATCTGTTATAGGGCCCTCCTCTAGTTATATGTCACCAATAAATTAAATGCTTCATTGAATGATCGATACCCCGTTATTTTTCAGAATTCATCATTATTTTTCAACGCCATGGTATATAAAGGATGTATTTCCTAAAAAAAATCTCTCGATTGCCCCACAAATTTCAATTTTAGTTTAATTTTCAAGAACTTTTCTTATTGATATTTTCTCGGAGTGTGCAGGAATGATCGATGATAAAACAATTTTATTCTCAAGATTTATTCTCAAAGTAATTTCTCAGCTGTGCCAGAGCCTTACTTCTATGACTGATTGTATTTTTTATTGCAGAGCCCATTTCCGCGTATGTTTGCGAGAAACCTTCTGGTTCAAAACATGAATCCCAACCAAAACTCGTCTCTCCTCTCGGTTGAACTATTCTTCCATTCGTTCTTCCTGCATGAAAAATGTCTTTAATGATGTTCAGTAAAATAACATGATCAATTCTCTAAGCGCTGCTTTGATTAGATGGTGTTAACAGAGTGGAGTGCCACTGCCTTACATTACAACGAACTAAAATGTAAAACTAAGATTAGGAGTAACTTAAACTGCATTATTTCCCATCAGACGATAACCAACACTGTCGACACTTACATTAGTAAGATCCTATATCATCTAGGAATCGCTCTCAGCAAAATACTCTCCAAACTTGAAACGAGAAGTTAGAATCTGAATAACATTAAGACCAATCCGATAACCAAGAAGTAAGAAAAAATGAAAATTAAATTTAGTCGACACGGAATACTTCATAAAAATTCACCTTCGAAAAGAACAACAGGATTGGATGAATTTTCGCAATATGCAAATATACATTGCGCATATGCCGTCTTATCTTCAAAACCAGCTAATAATTTGTGGAGACCGTCGGGTTTCAAATTCTTGAGAAACCTATAACAAAACATTACTGAATCTCTCTCCCCTCTGTCAAGATAGAAGTGACACAAACAAAAATATAAATGTACTGCACTTTAGAAAGGTAATTTTATTGAAAAATCAAAAAAAGTACCACTTAATGTATGGCCCAGGCAGGCCACCAAGCGCATTAAAACACAGACAAGTATCTTCAACTATTACGGGTTGTTGTAGTCGTTGTGAGGCTGCTAAACATTTTAGTCTGGCTATTTCGGAAGGTTGTCCTTGGTATTCCGGCAAATCGATGTCTTCATTTTTGATCTGAAACATTCAACTAAAATAACGATCCATCCTAAGCCTTTTTCAACTACACATTGTATGACCAAATTGTGCTTCGTCAGCACTCAGTAATCTTGGGAAGATGTAGATAGCACTTCCCTACAAATTTAAAATTCCAGTAAAATAAATTTTCTGACATATTTTTTAAAAGGAAAGTAATTTATTTCGAAGCACTGTCAAACTCTTATTCAAGAACAAAATTAAGATTAACGAAAAAATATTCATATAGTACTTTTCCAGATAAATGTAAGAGATATATACATTATTTAGCAATGAATTTAATGATTACAGAATGGATAAAATTGTCTATTCATCGGATGACTGAGTGGTCTGCAAACCTAAACATTTTTTGTTTTTTCTGAAGCAAATTTTAGACCATTCCTTAATCTTTCTATTTAGAAACAAAGGTATCTTAATCTTCTCTAAAGAATGCCAATTTCTTGTTTTCTTATTCATAACCCGTCTTTTTTAGCATTCGGTCATCGAACATTATTAATCTTATCACGCATTTAACACATTAAATTCATCTATTCACAAAAAAATCAAGAAAAATATTCACAACGTACTTTATAACAAGAAAAACATAATTGAAATTCTTAAAGGTAGTTCATAAAAATGATTATATCGTCACGAAGACAACAAAGAGAAAAGTTTCAATTAAATGTTTAGGAACCAAAAATTTAAACTTCAATAATATTTTGCCTTATACTTCGGATCCCTATCTATTAGAAATCTACGAACAGCAGCACGTGGAATTCGCTGATAGCGAAACCGATCAAAAAAGATGGACGTTCTTGAAACGTGACGATAAGCTAAGGAAGTTGTTGAGACTTGATTCTTGTGGCTGAAGATGGGATCTTTTTCCAGAAGAGGAGAAAAAACAACTCGATGGACTTTTCTTCCGGAAAAGATTGAATCATTTTTTGGACATCTCTCTTCTGTATCACGAAATAAGTTCGAAGTCGGCTCCCAGACCGGAGCTTCTCCAACTTTCGACGTTTTCCGGCTACATTCAGATACTACTTCCTCCTTATCGAGTAATGTCGAAAGCAAACTGTATGAATTTTCATTCCCGATAGATTTTGAAGAATTTCCAGAACAGAATTTTTCTCTCATATAAAACGACCCGCATTGACAGCTCATACATCGTATTCTGTCATCATCATCAGCGAATAGTTTTGATAACGATGAAGAGTGAACATTTCTTTCACTTTCTATATTAAGCACAGTTTCCGAATTGGTACCACTCTTGTAGAATTTCTTATCGAACAAACCATAACGCATTGGCGCCATATCAAGAATTAATTCAGGGACGGTAACCAACAAACCAGAACTTCTTGATGTTTCATTCAAACAGCGAGATTTTTCTAACAGCTTTCCAATATTTTCAAATGATGAATTGCTCGCCATCCCACTGGAATTCCACGCCAATGTAATATCTTCCACTTTCCCTGAAACCTATCTGTAACACTTCCTTAAAAGCTTGTCAACTATATAATAAAACCATTACCGTGAACCGATCTCCAAGGATAGTGCGTACTTCTTTTATTTTATTCACATTTCCAGTAACGAATAGCAATGTCTGCATAAATCTAAACATTTAAATAAATATTATCGTTGAAATCTACTATAAACAAAGTTTGCACAAACGCAACCTGAATACGTCATAGTTAAATTCAGATAAGCTTAATTTCAAAGCGTAAATCACATACCAGCAGCTCTTGCAGACATACCTAAAACACGTTGCGTCAGCAAATCAGATATTATATGAACATAAGAAACTGCCCGTTATTTCTATTTCGCTGTCATTTTCAAAGTGTGATATAGATGCCTTATTTTCTTCCTTTGTTGTATAAAGAATGTGCTTCAAAGTGAAAATGTCAAATTACTTTGGCAGATGAAAAATAAAGAAAAAAGTAAGAGAGATCAAGGATTAAATATTGAGCCATTAAAAAAATAATTCTACAGCATTCAGAAGGGCAGTTTTATTATTAAATAGTATTAATTTCATAATAGACCAGTAACAACATAATGATAAAATGTGATAAAAAAGAATCACCGCAACAATAAAATCATTGGACAAACATAGTACCATATTGCACAACATTGCAGTGTTAAACGTGAAACATAATATTAACCACAGAAAATAATGCAAGTTTCAAGCTTCGAGAAAGAAATTCCAGTATGAAGTGTATTTTTCTAAGATAGATTATACACGATAATTTACAACCAGGGATTGTTCTGTCTTAGACATCCAGCTGAATCTTAGCACAACACCCTCCCATAATCCCATCATGGTCAGAAGTAATATCAGTACGTCCAAATAATGATTTCGGTAAAAATGGTTCCCAAAGATGCTAACAGGCTACAAGAAGTTAAGACCAGCACCCACCTGAAAAGATGCCCCACACTGGTCGCCTGACATGTACTTCAATGGAATAACATAATTCAATTCAATCCGAACAAAATTTTTGATTAAAAATGTCAGCCCTAATCCAGCACTAACACGTACAGCATTTGACATGTCACGGAATCGATGTCGAGAATCGGTCGACGCTACAGTTCCTCCAGCAATAAATGCATGCGCAAACAACATTTCTGGTGGAAAAAGTGGCCTAAAATAACATATTTCGAAGAAATGTTCAATAATAAAACGAAAAGATAGAAATAATTTAGCTGGTTCTTATACTTCTTACGTTCAAAATCAGAAAAGTGAACCCCCTGAAATCCTAAACGCTAAAAAGGTCGCACGTACGCTACATACTAATAGTGAAAATAGTTCTTCCTTCTTGAATCTCATTTTTTTCTCATTGCTTCCTTTTGATTTTCATTCTTCAGTGGTCTTTTTGGACCCGCAACATCTACCTAGTAGGACAAGAAAATAATAATTTCAATACGTCATACTTATTTACTTTTAGTACGTTTTTTTAAGTTCTTCAGTAGGTTCCTCAAATAATTAAAATAATCAGACGTCACTTGGATAAGAACTGTGAGTTAAAATTGTAAATACGCATATGGCAGTGCTCACAGACAAGTATATAAAAGCTCTCTTCAATGCCACGGCAAAGCGGCATCTTTGGTCGATTCACAAGGCAGGTATACAGGTATAGTGATGACAAATATTTTATCAGATATTCTTTCACTATTAAAGTAACAAACAGTGATCACATACCTATAAATATGCAAAACTCCAATAGCAGAAGTCGCTCCTCCAACACATGATGAACTGTCGGCTCGCCCCCCTATTGTATTCCATCCAAATCCACGAACATCATGAGGCCCACCGACATACAAACGATCCAATAGGTGTACTGAGCGATGAGCGGCTAATGTATTGATAATCGCAAACTGGCATGAAGCACTCAGGAACATACCCATGAATAATGGGGTTGCTGCCTTAAATTACCTTTGCGATAATGAAATGACAAACAAAAAATTATGCGCAATTATTTGTATTAAATGTTGTGAGAATGGAAATAATTAAATCAAGAATATGATCAGTCGCATTTCAGGCTTGCATCATCTTCACTACACGACAAACATTTAGAAAAGGTTGTGAAAAGATGAATGAAAGAACTGACTTGAGCATCAAACTGATGTTTGACAAATGCTGCATCACCAAGAAGGCCTGCGTATTCCTGAGCAACTTTCAGTAAAACACCTTCTGTAGCAAGAAGTGGTCGGTCTCGTGTATCATAAGCCAACGAATTCTGCACTGAACACTTCATTGTATAGCCTGCATGCTCCCGAACCGAAAATGCTGCTTTTTCTGCTGGACAAAATTTTCGCCAGATCTTAAGTACGACTTGAATAAAAGCAATTCATTTGCGTCTGGCTCTTTGTCATTGTTGGTCATAGCTATAAATATCTTCTCTTTTTAGTAAAGACTCCCATGTTGAGAACTCATATTTATCGCTACACTTTTAAAAAATTTTAGATAGCCTAGAAAACATAACGGTATGTGAAAGCTTAACACTTCAACTAATATGATTAAAAACATTAACAACATTTTCCCGCTGAAATGTAAGGGTGAACTTCATGTGAAAGAAAACATCCAACAAAACAACAGTAAACATAACACACCGTATTCAATTTCATATTATGGTGAAGTTTCCTGTTCCATAACTGACCATTATATTGCAGTACCAATCCAGTTTCCTGCGTATTACTGAGATTCCACGGTAAATTGCCCAAACTTCGATACAAAGAAAATCCCACATTAGCATACTTCTGCCAGCCCAAAAAAGGCTTTGCCATTGAAACATTGAAAGTTTGATTACCCTGTAACTACAACTTAGTCAAAACTTAAAATCTGTCGAATTACTGGATTTATGTAATTAATCACAGCCAACATTACAATATTGAGTCCAGCTCAGATTCCAGAAATTTTAACAAATAATATTATTCAGTTTGTATAGAAACGAACAAAACTTAAAATATCTCTTCTTCATCAGATGAAAAACCAAATCATTAACCTCGAAAGTATAGGAATAGTACGCATTCACCGATTCACCACGTCCTCCAAAACTTTCTTTACCTGCATTCAATGAATAATCAGTTTCGCCTCGACTGGTCACTCCAGCCTAAAAAATTAGTGCAAGAAACTACTTATTACATCCATCTGAACCATAATGATAATGTCATACAAGATTGGTCCACGTAAACTAAATTAACCTTAATGCCTAAGGTGAATGACTTCGGCTCCTTTATTATAAAATCAACTACATATTTGCCCCGCTTTCCATTTGCTGTATCAATCAGTGGAGTGACGCTGTCCATAAGTCCAACTTCCTGTAATGCATAAGCATAATATTACTTTCAGCAATATCAATCTATATCAGAAGCTACTAAACCAGTAAGTTTTGAAAAACCTACTCGAAGATGTTTGGCAGCTAGATCGCAGCATCGTATCAATTCCGGAAGTGATGAAACTGTGTACAGATATCCAATTTCTTTCAGTAGTGCATCATTTTTAGTAGTTTTAACTCCATGAAATTGTATAGCTTCAACAATAACTGGCTGATTATCACATTTTCCGTACAGGACATCAGCTGGATGATATTTTTTAATTTTTACTGTCGACATTTATAACGGAGCGAAAGTGGAGAAAGTATCGATATTTCCTGAAACAGCAGTTTACTATATATATGTGAGATTTTAAATGCCAATACTACATTGTCTCCAATAATTACACTATTTTATTCTTTACCTTCTTTGCACAATGCAGTTAAAAATTTGCGGGCAGTGCAATTTTTTTGTAATATTCGTTAAAAATATCAACCACACAATATGTCAACAATATTACTCATATAACATTTTTCGAGAATACTGTATTGTAATAAATGTAATAATAACGAAGTTTTACCAGATTATAATCAAGTAACTATGTCGAGAAACAATCAAGCACTTATATCAGAATATATAGTTTGAAAAGAGTTAGATATGATGCCTTAATCTTACTATGTTTAAAATGTAAGGAAAACAAATCGCAGCGAAATTCGATATTTGTTTTATCTCTTCAAATGCATAAACTCTTTGATCGTTTCCGTTCGTTTTTATGCTTGAAAACAGAACATATCCCAATATTACCAGTCCAGAACATCCCATTAAAAGTCCTTTACCCAACTCCCATATTCAAACTTTTATAAATAAGCATTAAACTATAACTTTCGGCCCGGTAGTGTATTTTACGGATGGCTGAATAGTTATTGGTGAGATCGGAAAGTCAAAGGTCACTGCGATATGACATTAATTGACCGCGTTATCGTCCACTTCGATGGGTCATCACTCTGTTATGACCCTAATCCATTACATCACCGTTGCCTAATTGTTTAGTAGTTAGCGTCGTAAACGCTTCCATTGGGTCAGTGTTCAGTATATCGTTGCGGTAGCCGAACTCAATTGTCTCAACTGGTAGTATTTTGTCGTCATTGCAATAGGAAATATTCTGAAGGAAATATATCACCATATAAGAAATATCCTGATTTTTTTTCCATAAATTTGACGATAACATTGAAACAGTTTGGCGGTTATTGTCTGGTAGCTTCTGTCTAATGGCTTAACATCAGATATGTTCACCTCAGATTTGAGAAGTCTTTGTTCCTAAATATTGCATTATCAACTATTTTCTTCTTTATTTTTTCCACCAATCAATTCATACAAAATACATTCTCTTTACAGGTTTCTTACGGGTAACAGTCATGAATGATCCTCTCGCTTTCCCATGGGCACTGATTTGTTCCGTACCTGACAGGAACTCGATCCGGGCATTGCGGCAAGTTTAAAAATAATTTACTCAGTAATATTTAAGATAGTTCCAAGTTTATGGATTGTAACACTCTGCTGTTCAATGTAAGGCATCCTTCAAACTTTTTTACTTTTAGATATTTTTGATGATGAAGGCAAGCAAAGTTGGATTTTTTTGACTTTTATTAAGCTAAAAATTGTCCTTTTTAAAGAGAATTCACTTTATGGCTTACGAGCATATTACAAGAAAAAGCAGTCGAATATGGATGCAGCCATCGTTTTGATAAAGAGCCAAAAGCTGTGTTTTATACAACTCCTGGAATTGAGGAGGAAGTTAGGGTGGTATACAGTGCCATTCACAGAGGTATCTTTTTTGTCCATAATGATATTTCGAATATCTTGTTATAAATAAGGTCACAAATGATGGCGAAATTATTGTCGGGTATTGATTGGGTTTGTCACTAAAAATAATTCCTTCACAATGGCTGCCGACCAAAAAGTCGAATGATACTGCACGATTTAGCTCATTTTTATCTCATCTGTTCTAACGATGATCTTGAATGCTTGGGTCTTTTCCTCAGAGTCCGTCACTGATTTACAAGTTCAGCCATCTCAGTCAAAACTTAGAATTTATAAGGAAAATCCAAATAGTTCTGAAATTTTCTTTCTGTTTCAATCACAAACTTTGTATCCTTTTCTTATTTAGATCATCCAGAAGTCATAATTGTGTTTCATATTTTACCGATGCCAAATTCAATTGAGTATAAATTAATGAAGGAATTGGCTGATGAATATGATTTGATACGACAGGGAATACTGTTAGAAAAAGCCACTACTTATTTTGACGGATGTGATGTTAAAGAAGTTCTTGGTAATATGCTTCAGTGGTTTAATCGTCGTATTTCACGACTTATCGCTTTAGAAAAAAAGTAATTTTCCTTACTTGAATAAGCTCTTGGATTTCTCACAGTATCAGTCTCTTTCATACTGTGATATTCTTTGGGTTCGTTTTTCTGAAAAGGATTCAATAATTTTCGAAAAGAGAAGAAAATTAATCTTATTCTATTATTATTGTAGGGCTCTTGCAAAATTTAGTCTACGAATTGGTGAAGATGGGAAGTGTACAACAAATATAATATCCTTTCCAATGAGCAATATCAGTACTACAGTGCAAAAAATTCTCCATGGTAAAGACGATGACATATCTCAAAATGTTAATGTTAATGGTACCATTTTTATTTTCTGGCTATTAATTTCTGGTCTTTAGTACAAAATAGGATTTGTGACATAGTAGTTTAGGATGAGACAGGAAAATAATGCTTATAAGCATTCATTTGTTCGATCTAATCTTTATTTGTTCATTCATTTGTTCGAGACAAGAAAATAATGCTTATAAGCATTCATTTTTTTGATCTAATCTCCTTGAGTCATCGCGATAAATCAAAATCGAGGAGTATTTTGGAATCTGGCAAATATGTCCGTCCTAGAAGTTTTATAAGAGGAAATTGTCTATCGTTAGAAACAGAACAAATTTATTTGGGATGGGAGAATGTGTTCTATCAAACTTGTATTTTCAGTAAAAGCAAGCGTTGAAGTTTTTGGTTATCCGTCAAGTTTTAATGAGTTCGAAATCGCAAACATTTTCAAGTATTTCCGGGTCATCCATGTAGTGAAAAGTTTAATTAATGGTGCAATGGTGGAATTCGTGAATGAAATTCATGCAGCTCAAGCTGCTATTGAGTATGATCGAAGTTGGATTGATTCAATACATTCATTAACGGTGACACCCATCCATCCAGAAGTAATCAAAGAAGTGAAAACAGCGTTGCACGATGAAAATATCTCTTATCAATCGCTCTAAAAATCTCCAGTTCAACTTTCTCTTCAAAAAGTTTGACTTGAATTATGCTAAAATTCGATGCTTTTTTCTTGTTGTAAAGGATCTCATTGTAAGTCTTTCGTATTGTGAACTACCATCATCATCAGAACAATCTTACCAAATGGACTGCTCTATTTCTACATGATCTTTCGTCCTTTCAGCTTCCGATATTGAGTTGTTTATTGCTCTTTCGGAGTTATCAGATAACCACTCTTCCAGTGATCACAACCTCCTATCTAATCTTTATTTCTATTTATATGTTGGAACAAGAACTGCTGAAATGATATTCAATTGCTATCCAAAATATTCTGTTTTCGGAGCTTTAAGGAATTTTTTACTGTTTTTAAAGCTTCTTAAGGCTCTTATTGTCTCCATAAGGGCTTGGATATCTTTTTTTCAAACAGTCGTATTATAGGACATTTTTAATAAACATCTTTTTATTTGAAAGAAGCTCTAAAACTCCTATCTATTTTAATGAACACCCAGCAAAGCTACAAATTGGTTCATCCTACTGCCAATTACTTAAGTGCTATTAAATCACCGTTGCAAATTATTTTGATGATAAAAACACTCTTTTGCCACAATGGATAAATATCTTGAATATCTTAAAATATATGGTTAGTGTCCAATCACGTTAAATACTTTTGAACTATCATTGTTAATGGTATCATTTTTGAGGAGTCGTCATATTTCCATGTCGTTATTTGGAATCATTTATTCACAATTCAATGTCATATATGATAGATGATGCAATTAAGCCTCATTGATTTACTAAAAGTTTTATTTTCATTTGAAACACATTGGCAGCAGAACGAAAAACTCAAAATTAATTTAAACTGGCAGAAGAAAATAAAATGAAAAAATGTATTCAATAACTTGATATTCCTCGACTATCCACAAGAACATAAACAAAACGATGATTTTGCAAAGCATAAATATCTGATGTATATATATTAGGTTTTTCTTTTTCCACTTCTAAATTTGAAGAGTTCATTTCTGCATTCACTCGCAAACGACAAACTTGATGTCTGCGCAGTCACTAAAGAAGAGTCAAACTTGTTTCAAATGTTCTAATTGTATTCTAGAATTAAAGCCTAGCAAGTTCTTCATCACATCTTGAAGATTCGTAAATCCTCCAAATCTGCTGAGTTTTTCCAATAAATTATATTGTAAAACGAAAGTGCTTCAATTGCAATATTCAATCAAATGAAATTAAAGCATACCAAATCACCACCACCAAAGTGGTATCGGCTCACGAACTATCAATTCTTGGCATGGATTCGATCGCATTTTCCAGTTCGGATCCACCGTAATGGGAATTCTTCGATATTCAGCAGTTTCATCAGCCGGAACTGTAATTTTTAGGATGCCATCGGCATCTAACTCTGATACTAACTGCTTTTCCTTAGCACTTTTCGGCAATATATAAGTTCGAACAAAATGACGTTCAACAATGCTCCCATCTCCTTCCTCACGTCCATCATGATGTCCGGAAATGATCAATTCACGGCCATGAACATTCACTTGTAAATCATTAGCATGAAAATTAGACACGTTTAATTTCACCTCAAATTGATTTCTTCCTTGTTCACTTGACATCTATAATAGTGGTAATTTCAATTCATACGAACAGTATCCATAATGATAATAATTATTTTTATACAAATGGATAGCAATTTTAGTCGAATTATTATCTGTTCTGTAAACGCAAATTTAAATGTTGTGAAGTGAACTTGTGAACTACTCTACAGTTCCAATTTCGGGCTTTCAACATTACGGTATAGGTGAAAACGGTATGTTACCCGGAACTGATTAAACTTCCATCAATTAAAACAAATAGATAATTCGAAATATTCAAAATGGTGACAGATCACTGATTAATCAAATATTCAAACATGAGTTCTCCATCCTTTTCTTCTTCCCTTGGAACACTGACAGATCCGGTTGTAAGAGTTAGAAGACTGATGATAAAAAAAAATTATAAAATTCGGAAAGTAAGGCAGAACAGAAAAGAAGGCAGAGGAGAAGACAACTGACGAAAGAATACAAAAACAAGATAACTGACTACTCACTTGGCATTCATTTCGATTGTCAGTGCAATGCGATGTCCCAGCATTCGCCCGAACGTTCTGGAACTTTCTCTCCTTTCGAGGGAACGGTTTTATCTCATGTTCATTTCGATTATAAAGAAGATGTTGGCATTTCCCAGAATGTTCTGGAATTTTCTTCCCGTTCAATTTTTTGATGGAATGGTTGATGATTAATCTTTTAAAGAGCTTGGGAGATAAGGATGAGAAATGTGTCTTCGCTTTCCCTTGAATTTAAGCTATACCAACTAAGCCCATAAAAATACAGTTATATTGGCAATGATTGATGACATATTTCTCAATAATAGAAGAAAACGAATAATATATCGTGACATATGACATGCAAGATGTAAGCCTGAAAATTAAATAGAATAATGGTTCAGCAATTGGTCAGGACGTCTCTCGTATCATGATGACAGATCACAAGAATGTTTTATCTTTTTACTCTTACTTTATTTGTAGCCTCAATACCGCGATAGATTCATTTACTTTTAAATGTTGCTAACTTTCATATCATTCTTATGCTATTATTTAATACACATGAAATGTTTGATTTTGTCTTCCTTTACATACATCAGTTATGAAAGATGAAAGTATTAGATAGATTGCAGATGAGCAAATAATTGTTACTTCTGGTCAGAGTAACATTCCCGCTTGTTACTATTTCAATTAGAATTAAAAATTTAAATTCGACTGGAATTGAAAAATAATTCTGCGAAAATGAAATGGTACAGCCGAATAATAAAATTCTATCATTAAGATGTCTCTCGTCGTTTGCGGAATGCAAAAGTTTGTTTGCGATTCGTAGATGATAATTTATGGGTACCACCTACAATATAAATGAAAATTTGTTAGAATAGAAAGGGAACGCATGAACTTGCTAAGAGACTATAAGAGAATTGTGTTTAGTAAAATATACAAAAAATCAACAGGTGAAGGTTTCCCTGTATCAGTGATGCTTCAGATTCTCTGAAACTGTGGTATCAAGGCACGTCAACAAGAATTGCAACAGTCGCTAGAACCATACCTTTGTATTTTCTGGAAAAGCTGCAGTTGTTTTTTGCAAATAAATGATGGAAAAAAATATAGCTGAACAAAGACATAGTGATGAAATTATCCCGCTAACATTTGACAGTATTTCTTTCAGGTTGGGCCTTTTGAAAGCCACTTACTAACAGCCTGCAAAGCATTAGAATGCTATTAGTCTTATGATGAATTCCACCTCAGCTATTGATTTTCCAGTTTGGGACAGTAAGCAATTGAATGAGATGCATAATACCAGCAAAAAATAAGCGCAATACAAAGGAACTGGCACCATTTCGACTGAACACGAATGTCAACAGCAAATTTCTGAAGAAAGCGAATTGTTGTCAATTATACAATGATAATATGAAGGAAAACAAAGTTCCAAAGTACTGAAAGTAATCATCACGAAATGATGAAAATATTGAAAGTAATCATAATAAGATAATTTACGATGTGTAGAACACATAGAATAGTTGTAACTCTCAGACTGCTTTTACTGTTCCTTATCATTTATAAACCAAAAATTTGAGCATATTTTTTGAACTAATGATGCCGTTATCAGGTTAGTCTTCATCTTCTAGACACCTCATCTTGATACTGGCTGCAGTATTGGAGGTTTAACTATTGTTCTGTTTACAACTATTGTTCGCTGCAAGTCAAAACAAATGATGATTGAGTAGCACTGGAAGCACGTAGTCTCTAAAACTTCAAGCATGTTGAAAAAATTCTGTAAGGTTTAGTTGACTAAAAGCAGATGTTATGATCGACGACAGAGTAAATCTCGCATTAATACATGACAATACTATGAATCCTTCGACAAGCGATATCGCCGTTGTTGAATGCAATGAAATAACCGGATAGTCCTAGTCATTCTGATTATCAAAAGTAATGAAATGATCAAGTAGAATGGTTTACAATCTTTTGAGTTTCTATTCTGAGGAAATTCGATTTTATTTTATTTTAAAATAGTTTGTCAAGAAGTTCTCGGTCGTCTTTAGAAGTCGAATTCACATCAATCACTCTCAAATTCCATTAAGTCGCTACTGCGACATGAAGTATTGGGACAGAGCCGTATATCCATCAAATTAATTCTTCTTGGATGTTCACTGCAGATGAGTGCAGCATGACCTCGAAATGTCGCTCCACAAGCAAGACATTTTATAGTTTTTTCTGATCTCTCGCAGATACAATTCGATATTGAATTCTTTTCTGAAAAGTAATAATTCATAATTCGAGATATTTGGTTAAGGCAGGAAAGACAACGAAACCTAAACTGTGTCGCAGCGAAAGACTCCATTATTTCCTTTAATAGTTAAGTTACAGTCATATGAACATATGATAACAGACCTCCTTTTTCCATAGAAATCTCCTTCCGATTTGAGAGGAACTGCACAGTTGAAAAGATTTTTGAATTTCAGCTGTCCCTGAAAAAACATCTTTGGAGGTTCCATTGCAATACTCTTCACCTTATTTCACAACAAACGCTTCGTATTTAATATTACTTAACACCCAGCATGTCTATTCCAAAACACTTGCTTTTCCACAGAGCATTTTCCTCTTGCAAAATACTTTTGATCATCGCAAATTTGAATTTCAGTTCTTGGGTGTTACGACAAACACTAATTTGTCCCCAAAAGTCTCGAAATTTTCTATTCCTCTGTTGTTAAAAATCAACAGATTACTTAACATTTCTCCATATATTGCATTCAAAAAACAATATGATAAAACGTGACCGGTAATTCCTGGAATTTGGGAAATAATGCAATGAAAGTTGGTATTCAAAAAACGTAATAGAAAGCGACTAAGTAATTAACTGATCCAACAGTCACCAAACTGAAGTTCTTGATAAATTTTTGAAAAAAACTTTAATTTCATTCGTTACTTCTTCAAACAAAACAAAATATCATTACAAACAAAATAAACACTATCAGCACTAATATTGATCTATTTATGATTTAGATCTTGCGTGAATAAAATGAGATGAATTACTCTAAAGTTAAAAGAGGAATATTTGAGTGAAAGGAAGACAATACAAGCAGCAACAGAATTCAAAATTAGGCCAAAATATATACGTAAACATTATGAGGCTCACTGTCCAATAAAATCTTCTATGCTAAAATCTTCTTGGATCCAGCGTTGTGCGTTTCGTTTTCGATTGAGATCAATTTTCTTTTGATTTATTTGCTTCTATAAAAATAAATAAAAATGAAATAAATTTCTGAATTCACTTTTTCAGAGGGAATTCTACATTGAATATCCTCAGCAACAAAAAAAAAATGTATATTAGGGGATAGAAAACCAAATTTGGCTCCTTATATCATAAACTGCCTACTGAATGAAACTCCTCTTAATTAATAATTTGCATATTGCTAATGGGATAAGTTACAAAGCTGAAAAAATAATCTGTAGTCATGTTTTTGACGTCATCCATTTCATTTGCCATTAAAAATCAAACTTCGGACAAAAGAGACGTTCCGATTATTGATCTCATAGATTTCTTACGGGAAATCAAAAAGGCCGTGTCTAGTACGTAATTATGTCACTATCACGAATATTAAACTGACAAAGCAAAAAGACTTAGTGACCCAATTACATTCATTTGTTATTCATGAATTTAAAATTGTTTGTTGTCCATCTTATCAGTAAATTAACCATTCGCTTCCTGCAAAGTATATTAACCTTTATAAGGCACTAATGTAGTGACGACTTCTGTCGTAAAGTTAGCGTCTTGGTTATGAACACACTTGATCGCCTTTTAATATATAAAGTGTACCCATGAAGTAGAGTGTTCGAATTTCTGATGCGATAGATCGTAAAGAATCCCTGTATTCCATACATTCTCGCTAATTGCACATGAAGCTTGCTTTTTCGTTGCAAGCATAGTAAATCTATAATATTACTCCTCGCGCATTCTGTAATCTCAGAACCGTCTTCTTTAGAAATGAAAAACTATCGTAGCATGCTTCATCACACAATGCAGCGCGTTTTACGATAAAACTGCACTTAAATAATTTCAGCTGTACTTCATTTTACTTTTCCAGTCATCAACAGCTCATTCAACAGATAAGAGAACAAATCATTATGTAAGCATATGCATACCCGGTCTTTGCAAAATGGCAGGACTTTTTGTGTTTCTTCAAGCTCGACTCGTTGCGACACACCACTGCACAAGAAGAACATTCCAACGTCGCATTCCAGTAATCGTTGCGGGCTATCACATTGTGTTTTTTACTGAAAACCCAAAAGATAAACTCAAATTTGATTTCTAAATGGGCTTTATCGTTATGAAAATAAAAAAATTCTCATAATACAAATACCATAAAGTTACAGAAAAAAATTATTTGACTTAGTGTTTCGAATTACGTCATCATCAATAAAATATCAATAAACATTAAATTTTCGCTTTCAAATTGAAAAAGAAAACATACAGGAAATGACTTCTTATTTCGTGGAAATTAACGAAGAATTGGGGACAGTGAGAGCAACGATATCTGCGTCGGATATAATGTGGTATTTCCTTGTGAGCTTCAAGAACAATTCGCGATTCTGTTTTGAAACGGCACAAATGGCATTCTAATATCGGCTGTAATTTCTTTTAAAGCATCATTAACAGTAATCACAAGATTTGCTAGAGAAAGTACGAATTTCTGCGCACACACAAATGCCAATTTTATTTAAGAATATTGACTAAAAAAAGCATTGTTAAGGATCCGAAACTGTTATGAAAAAGAACTTCAGGAGAATAAGTCATTTTAATAAAAAAAAGAAAAATTAGTGTTAAAATAATTTTTTCCCCTGATGTTCTTTTCATATTAAGTTTCACTCTTATATAAAATAAACAAATCCAACTAGAAGAGTAAAACTGGAAAGAACTTTTCCAATATCATCTCCAGTTATACTAAAACTGTTGGCGACAACATTTTTTCCAAGTTCAAACAAGATTTTTGTCATATGCATGGGACGTCCCTGATTGGCCACTGCTAACAACAAATTATCAGCGTAACGTATTCTTGTTTCTTGCTCTTTGATTTCTTCTGGTCTTATAAGCCTTCGTATCAATTCTTGAATAGTCATGTCTGCATCATATTCGGCTACCAATGTGACAATCTTAAACAGTAAAAAATTCTCTAAACGAACTATTTAATGCTTGAAACTTGTTTGAAATATGAATTGAGCTTGATTCATCTCAATCCACAATACTCATTTACTATTAACTATAGCTAACATCATGATGATCACAGCTTCTTCCATAATATCCCTAAGCTGGAAACAAATTCAAGATATTAGAGGTACCTGTGAAGGAGGTATGAAAACGACTTTTGGTAGTACAAAACTTCCACTCAATGATAATGACTGCATCGAGAGGGGATGAAGTCGTACTTCTTTTTCATATATACTTCGCAAAAATGTCGTCAACTTTCTGCAAACATTCAAAGTTAATTATGCATGAAGTCAAATATTTATGACTTTACCTTTTATGTTTATTTCTTTAACATGTCATTTCTTTAACAACCATTAACCTTTCTCTACTATCTTTTATCGTATCTCACACCCATTTTACCAATATCAAATAAATCAAAGTCCTTCGAATCATCTTGCAATCACTTCCTATTTTGCTCTCCCACCTTTTCTACCGTAGCTTTAAATATGAAGGAGTTAAAAACAGACGAATGTTAATAACGAAACTCACTGATCACATATCCCCTCTTCCAAACTTAACATTTCGAATCATGTTAAATTTCCACTGGTTATACATGAGAAGTACTATGAATTGCTATCAGTTCCTATTTAGTATATATTAATAAAAAGAATAATACGTCTTACCTATTGCTAATCAAACCATCTGTCCATTTTTTCAGTATCTCGTCCTCGACTGCGTGCAGAAAAATCTCATTCTTACTAACTTTTTCCAGCCATCGATCCTAAAAATAAATAGATCAAAATATCATGCACTTTTATCTCCGTGAAATTACTAACCAAACATCAATGTACGTGTCCTACCTTTAAATGTATACTGCAGTTCTGTTCGCTGCAGAACTAATAATTTTATGAAATTGAATATTGATGTTTCGACGAATATGAGGACTCAAATTATAAAACAGAAGTCAAACAAATAGAAATGAACAGATCAGAATGTGGATATCTAGCAGAAAATTGAAAGAAGATAAGAGAACTAAAAACTTCAATTATATGTTCAGTTGCTGTAATTTTTTGAAAAAAGATAATCTTCTGATGAAGTTATTGATAGTTTTTCCAATATAATAAAATGAGCAAACATGTATAGCTGAACTATGTTTCTGTTCCTACTGCTTTCTGTAATTAATTGATCTATTTCAAACGGTGATTTTTAGTGAAATAACGAAAAATGATCAGAAATGGGAGAGCTTTAAGTTCGACAAAAATTCCTTAGGTAAATTAGATTTTCCATTCTTGAGGACTGGAAAGGATAAAAGCGAAAAACAGAAACACCGAAACATCATCTCATTCTGGATACAGAAAAAAGAAATTAGAACGAACTTCGTCTTCTTGTCTAATTCTTTCATCATCAATAACCATTTCTTTCATTGTTTTCTTCCAATGATTCTAATTCCTGAAATAACAAATTAGAAAGAGAGAAGGATTCAAGTATTTGAATAATATGCTGTAATTAATATACTGATTCTTTCATCATCAATAATCATTTCTTTCATTGTATTCCTCCATAACTTATTACAAAAATTCTTTCTATAACTTCAGTGTAATAGCTATGTCTCTTAATTCATACTACATACATAAGCAAGAAGCGTTACACGTTAACGTACGCCAAATTTTTGGTGGAACAGTTGCATATTCAAAAAGTGCGAATGTGTGCTGCAATATACGTACGATTTTGATTAATCACGTAATGCAAGTACGTAAGGGTATTGATATGCCATGTAAAACAAGTACATAAAGTTGCCGGTAGATTACGAAAGACAAATATGTAAGAGTGTTGATAACACGTAAAGCACGTGGGATGTTATCTCTTCTTTTTTGCATGTCACGACTACGACACGTTCGTGTGATAGTTTTCGGTCAATTGTAATTTTCGTCAACTTATTTTAATTTTGATTTTTGTTTGTTTAGATAATAATTTACGTTGGTTCACTTATATTCACATTAACTTATTTGTCTTTATATTTAAACTAAGTGTATAATGACTGTTTTCCTTGTTTAGTCCGTTGGAGCACTGATATTTTTAGTGATTATTGTTTTTTAATCAGTGGATCAATCAGATAAGGTCAGAGCAATTTTTTTTCCACGTACTGAACTCTATTCCGAGAATAACGCACCGAGAAGCTTTTTGAAAGAAGGCGAGCAATAATTGATCTCTTGTAAATCATTATCTCTCGATGTTGCGAAGTTTTGTAAGTTTCAAGAAATATTTTTTCTTCTGTTCGCAGTAGTCTAAGTATGAAATCTCTGCTGAAAAGTGTATCACTGAATCCATGATACCATGCAATGTTTCTGTCAGATCATGTTTAGTTTTTATGATTTAAAAATATCTATACATTTTATTCTTACGCAGAATTATCTGTAAATTTGCAGCATGCCTTAATATATTATTGAAACATGTCTTAATATATTATTGGTATATGTCAAGTTCACGTAATTCATCCTTCTCCTGAATTCATTGTAATATTCTCAAATAAGAAATTAAGTATTACTGTTTATCATCCTTTGAAATTAAGTATCGTTTATCATCATCCTTTGATATACATTAAATGAATTTTTTACTCACTGGTTCAACATCATTACAATGTAATTCACATCCACTGGCGCAGCATGGAATCCATTCTTCGTTTAGTCCACACTTGAACCTTTCATCAACTATGATGCAGAAAATTACCAAGATCTGGATTATAAAAATTAATGTTATACACATATAATACATAGAAAATGTTGGTGATAATTGTCTACAATTCAATATCTGTAAATTAACATAACAAAAAAGTTAACCTACAAGAAATATCAATGCAGCGAGAACCACATTTCAATCTATTTTCTTTCTAAACTGTTCAGTAATCTGTATTGAATTTGGCATGATTATATGCCAAATTCATTAGTATCCCATTCCATAATATTATTTGAATTGCACTTTTAGAATCATCAGTTATAATGTTATATGAAATTTGTTCAGACTTTTAGCCAATTCTTTTTAAACAAATAAATGAGAAAAGCTAAATCATAGTCCTGCAACTTTTTTCAGATCAAGTAGTCATTAAAATGTATGCAAATATTAAGACTACAAGAATTTTCCGAAAATTGCTAAGATATCTCGGAAACAAATGAATTCCCCACTAGCATTAGTGATATACTACTAACCGGCGTACCTATGATTCTTGACTAGAATTTAGAGGAATTCACTATGAAGTTTTTTGATATGATTTTGAAGCAATCATCATCATATCATGACGATTGATTGATTAGATTAGATTTCATTAGGATTAATGTTTCCTACCAATTAGTCGCTTTGCTAATAATAAAACTAATTATTCAACTTTTTAAAATGATTTATCAATGCTTATTAATGTAAACAAATTTGTAATAAATAAAACTTATAGAATAATTTAAAAAATTTTTTTTGTCATATTTCTACAGAATGGACGAGAATTTCAGTGTTACATTCCCTGCTATTATGTATGGATCATTCCTAATGTAACTATTACAGTTATGATTCATATATGATTCAGATTCATATTTTGAATTAAACATCAAACATGTGAAACATCACGTTTACGTACACGTCAGATTTTTCTTCATTCTTCTACAATAAATAAATATGAAAAAAAGATAATTGATTACATTATTATCACTTTTTATTAATTGATATGTATGGATCATTCTTAATGTAACTATTTTAAGAATGAAAAAGCAATGAAGGATGAATATAAATGAAAAGGTTTGTATTAAGAGGTATTGTTCAGAAATCTTCTATCTTCTTTTATTGATGTTTTTGGACATTCAGATATGGCAACACACTTTTTCGCTGTATCTCTTCTGAATCCATCATATGGGGGGCAGTAACAGCCAGCCGGATCACATTTCGCAAAGCATGGAGTCTGAAAGAATGGAGAATGGAAATTAACTAATAAAGATTCCTGAAAATTTTAATGAAGAAAGCTTTTTGTTTTTGACTAATCCTATTTTTGTTTAGATTTTGTATGATAAACTTTTCCTTAAAGAATAAAAACAAACGTCTAAAAATGATGCGCAAATGACGTTTTGACAATATATGCGTACGTTTAGAGATAAAAACATTGAAGCATATGATTAGTTTATAATTAATGAAGTAATGATAATGTTTATGAATAAATAAATGAAAATATCCTAAATTTACCATTTGTATTGCAAACAAACATCGATTTAAAATATCTATAATTAGCTGATAAAGTCATTAGTGTTCATAAGTTTTGAATCACTAACAAATTCGCTTTCATTGCACTTCAGCTCGCATCCTTTGCAAGTAGTCCAAATCTCATTCGTTTCACATTTGTGCCGTCGGCTTGTATTCACGTACGTAAAAGTTACCATAAATGCCTGATTGTAAATTTACAGTCGTACACTTATCGAATTTCATAAATAACATAAAATATAAATGATTTTAATTAACAAGATGAATAATGATAATGATAGAAATCATTGTTAAAATTGATTACAGCAAATAGACTTTATCTAAGTAATTTATTGATTTGACATTTTTATAACTGTATTAACAGACGATCAATTGATTGATCGCCAAATAAAATGTTTCTTTCCAAAAAGGTTATCTTTTTCTCTTCATCTTTATTATACAGCAATTCTGTAGTAATCTAACTGATATTTCTTAATAATCTTCCTTCCTATCTTATTATCTTATTGACCTCATAGAATGAATTAAGACTAATAATGGAATATCTACCTTCTGACAGTTAATTATAGAATGGAAATATCTGCTGTTATTACTATCGAAAGATTTATGCCTAAGTTACAAAAAAAAATCGAAATAAAATCGATTTTTGCAAATCGGAATATACCAATAAACGGATATGTATGTATTCGAATACTTACAGTTATTAAAATGGGAATTCCGTTCATTCCGTATAAAAACCGCAAACTTCTTACCTATTCAACTGAATCATTGGTACTGTGCTCTTTTTTAAAAAGTATTCTGAAAAGTGATTAAAACAGGTTTTGAGGTAATAATTGGAAATGAGAAGAAAACATTTGCGAACATTAAAAGTAAACATGAATGAATGGTTTCTATTTCGTAAATATTTGTGAGAAAAGTTTTCCTAATAAATTCGATAAACAAAAAGGAAAAAGAAAGCATTCATTAATTTCGAATTTAAGCTATTCCAATTATTATTATATTTTTTTCATATAAAAATTTTTTCATTTTCTGAGCTCTTTTATAGTTTCATATTTAAATTTTAAAATTTCATAGCTTTAAATTTATTTTATGAAATAATTAATAGAATAACTAGTTGATATAGTATAATCATCTTCAACAAATATCAATCTTTAAGTTAATATAAATCATAAAAAAGTAATTTAAATTGCGAAAGCAACGAAACGAAAATGAAACATTACAAATTTAGTTGTAATAATAAAAATATATATGTGACATTTATCAATCAATCAGTATTTTCAAGTTTCATTTTAAATGCGACAAAAATAATTTAATAACAAAGGTGAGAAGAATTTTTAGAAGCAATTAAAAGTATATTACCCCTTTTTCTCAATTATCATTATTTCTAATGATTTGAAGTGAAAAATTATTAGCAACAAATAATTTAAAGCATAAATACAACTTTTTTAATATGAATTTTAACGTGATTAATAATTAGTAATTAAACAGTATCAAAGATTACCACTTAATTATCTACATCCTATAATCCACTTTCACATCTCAAGTACATCAAAATTAGTAATCTCTTTTTATGGGACATTTGTTTATCAACTAAAATTTCAGGATTTCAATATTTTTCAAATTTTAAAATTTCAATTTCAATTTTAGTATCTTTTCTTTTCGACCACTTTCATCTTTTAATTTTTCTAATTTAGCCAATTAGATTATACTAATTAAATAAAAAATTATCACAACAAATGTATGAAAATTGAAGAGTACGTACAATTGTGCTTCAATATGCTAATCATTTCTTTATTCCTTATTAATTTCATGCAAATTCCAATTTCAATTAATATTAATTTTCTCTCAGCAAATTTTTGCAGTTATATTATAATTGGCGGTGAAGAAGAAAGATATGAAATAATAAAGGAATTTGAATTTTTGAACTTTTCATTTCTAATATATTCGCTTTGCAATCAAAACTTTCGATTCATCCATTTTGAGCAGCCAAAATTTTCTTAAAC
>CAKAEH010001696.1:0-36779 GCA_916381525.1 Cercopithifilaria johnstoni | reverse complement strand
ATATATACCTTATCCTGAATCTAATATTACTGCAAGTTTATTTAGACATTGTGTGAAACAACAATTCACCTTCATTATCAGAAAATGTTGCCAGAAACCCGGAAGCAACCGTACGGTACGATTTAATTTTTATAATAATATCATTGTTAACAACTGCACTTTATTAGTTGCTATAAATATGTAAATTACATCAAATTATATTGTCTTACATAATTTACAAATATACATTGTTAGCAACTGTGCTTTATCAATTGCTAAAAAATATGTAAATTACATCAAATTATTGTCTTATATAATTTACAAATGTAATATTAAATAAGATTTACAGATATAATATAAAATTTACAAATATAATATAAAATACAAAAATGATATTTCATCAAATCTTTTTATTTGTTTATTAAAACGCACAATTAATAATTCAATTAACTATTTGCTGTATTTAAAATGTACGATCAATAATTAATATAATTAGCAATTTTAAAAAACTATAAATTGAAATTCGTAAAACTGTCAAGTTTTTTTTCAAAATTTACAATGATTAAATTTGTTTCCGTCAATAATTCTTTCAAACTGTCTTTAACAACAAGTGGTGCTGTCAACAACAAACAAGTGATGCGCTGTCAACTTTTTTCTCAATAGGATTCTTTGCTTGTTTTTTTTGAAGGATTGTTGAAGAATTTTTCTTTGTGGATTTGCTCAGGAAACGAACTTATTCTTGATTGTGCCTCTGAAATTTGCACTAACATATGTTTTGCTTAATACGCTCTATTGCAATGAATTTTATTCACTAATAATTACAATTACACAAAGTATTAATTTGTACTGATAAGATACTGATAATTTCGTAATTTGATATTATCCACCAAATCTGATGATTAAAGGAGATAGAGTGGAAGAAGCAATAAATGTTTGCGAAAATAAGTCAAGGATTTGAATGAATGCTTTTCATTCAACTGCATGATATTTGCTGATACTTTGCAAAAAACCAATATGCCGAATAAAACGATTTAAATTCCTCATATAGTTAGAGAAATTGCATTACTACAACAAAGCATATTACAACAGTGAGAGCTATATTAACGGATGATATAATAATGGCAGTTGGTTGGTTTTTAACATTGAGTAATTGTCAGATTGTAAAACCTGCTGCAAAATTTCGACAATACAAAGTAAATTTAGTATTAAACAAAGAAAGTCAATTGGGCAAAAAGTTTACAATCATTTAGCAATTGGAATATAAGTTCTGCTATTAAATTGACAGATGGTTAACAATAAAATTGGGAGCACATTTTAAACATCTTTGTTAACAAATTGTCAATCTTTAGTCTTATCGATTTCATATAAATTTATTTCGCAATATTATAATTTGATTTTTCCGACAGAAATCAGCTTTGTGGTAGTGAAGGTATGGAGATTCCTCTTGACGTTATAAATACAATTATCGGCAAATACAGTCAATTGGGCTGATCACTTACTTGATTATTATTCCTCTCTTAATTCGTTGATCTGGAAGAATAATTTGAGACTTTCCCTTGATACTTTCATTCAGAGGAGTGTAGATGGTCAGATCGCTTCATTTTAGAGCAGTAATACTGAGATAAGCAAGCTCCTTTCAAGTTGAGTTTGAGCAACGATCTACTTACTATAAAACAGTGCTCATCATGGATAAGACCGTTGGTAGGGAAGTAGACCGTTGCTCGTTTTGTACATCAAATCGATGGTGAATAAAAGAATCGCCTAGCATCGTTCTAAATAGACAAAGAAACCGATGATCAATACAGAATAATCGTCTAACATCGTTGTAGTAGTAAGTAGACAAAGAAATCGATGATCAATACAGAATAATCGTCTAACATCGTTGTAGTAAGTAGGCAAAGAAACTGATGGTGAATACAGAATTGCTTGAACATATAATCGATGAAACTAATGGTAAGAAGGAATTACAGTATTCTTCAGAATAACGAATGGAAGATATTAGAGAGAGCTTCTCATATCATTTCATTGAGAATATTTGAAGAATTTTTATAACGAATATTTCAATTATCGGATTATCGATAACTGATGCTATCTTCTCTCATCGATAATTATCGTTTGTGATGCTTTAAGACCTTCTGGTGTTCCAGGATTATGAATACCCTTCTCGTGATACCAAATGAAATTGCTCACTTTACCAGATTGTACTGTAATTGGCAATGATCGTTTTCGTGTAAGAATCGATTTCTGTGGCAATATTCGATGTTGAATTTTCGGTGAAATAGAGCGTGATTTATAAAGTCGTTGCTAAAAATGAATTAATCTTAACTAATTAAAAAAGAAGAAATCATTAATTAAATCCCTTTGTTAAAATAGATGAGATTTTATTGTTGTTTTTTGATGTGCAATATTCTAAATAACAATTGGATAGAAAAGATGAAATAATTTCATAGATGCAGATTTTAAAAAATTTTCCCTCTAAGCATTCAGTGTTTGCTTCAAACAGTGATCATCGATTATGATAATAATGACAGTTAAGATTGATCATTGAAAAGGTTTAAATTAGAGCAACTGTTATAATAACAGTGATGTTGGTATTGCAAAGAAAAGATTTTGCTGTTTAGGTTGGGTGCAAATTGTTACGAAGATGATGTTGGAAAAAAATCATAAATTGATTAACTGATGATGTGTGTATATGCCTATGTGTGTGTGTGTGTGTGTGTGTGTGTGTGTGTGTGTGTGTGTGTGTGTGTGTGTGTGTGTGTGTGTGTGTGTGTGTGTGTAAATGTAGTAACTGCGGCATTTCCCACATTTGCACAAGATATGCGGATAGGTTAAAAGGTCGAAAAAGGAAAAAGAGAGTAATGGAGAGAATAAGAGGGAGAGAGCGAGAGGAAGAAAAGGATGAAGAAATAAATTAAGAAAAATTTTCCCCTCATAGAAATACACATAAATTTATTATAACAGTTGTGGGATGATCATTGATGTGAATGAAAATTGTGTTAAGTGACAATAAAACATTAGCACTTTTTATTTTTTACTTTTTTCAAAAAATTTTTTTGTTGACAAAATAAAACAGGAAAACAATCGATTCAACTGACATCACGTTTAGGCACTGATAAATCTGATCGATCATCTTTTGATATTTCCATTTCCTTCGTTTCTGGAACACTGAAATTTTTGTAATTTTCTTTTAAGAAATTCTAAAATTAAATTTAGTTCATAGTTCATTAAAAAAAATACTAGCTTTTGCTCTACAAAATTAGTTTGAAACTTTAGATGGAATTGAAATATTTTTGTTCAATTATGAAAATTCTATTCTACGCTGAGAAATGTGGTATAATATGATAAATGGAAGCAAAAACCGTGTAGATGATGGAATTTGTTCTTCATTTTCCTCATTCGAAATTTTTCTCCTTTTACTTGATAATTCTCGATAATGTGCACGCTTTTCAATCGGATTTTCAATATGATGCTTTGAACTGAAAAATGGTTAGATAGAGTAATACCTTTTATGGTCATTTAGTAATATGATTAGAGTAATACCTTCTATGATCATTGTATTTTTATTTCACTGTCTTATAAAAATAGCATTATTTGCTTAATTATTTATATTATTAACGCTTTTCAACCGTATTTTCAATATGATGCATTGAACTGAAAAATGGTTAGATAGAGTAGTAATACCTTTTATGGTCATCTTATTTTTATTTCACTGTCTTATGAAAATAGCATTATTTGCTTAATTATGTATATTATTAACATACATACTTGTTTTGATTTATAATTATTCAATTATTGATTTAGTGGATTAAAATAATCTTAACAGTATTGAATGTAAAAATTTTTTAAGCGTGTAATAATTTGGATTGATTATTTTAGGATTAAATTCATTACATACCCAATATTTTCACGTTCCATTTTTCTCAATGGTTTTGCCATACAAATATGCAAACTTTCAGTGCGATTCGTTCGAATTTGATCTAATCGTCGAGCTATTTTTAGATACGAATCATCAGTTTGAATAACGAGATCCTGTAATTTGATAGGTAGGAAAAATTAACAACATTGTTGCTTATATCATTGATATATTCAAATAGTTGAAATATTATTTCAAATGGAATTTTAAGTTATTAAGGCATATAAACCTTATCAAAAGAATATTAATAATAGATCATAAAGGTTTAAATTCATATGTTATGATAGTACTGGAAATAATAAATCATCTATTTCTAACCTCTCGCTTTGGTTTAATCCATATTGGTGCAGAGACGCTTACATCATTCGTTTGTTCATTAACCGATGCTTTTGATATATCAAATTCTTTCTCAATTGATTTTTCCAAATTAAAATTATTCATATCAATTATCGTTTGCACAAATGTATCACACATGTCTTTTGTATCAAATGAATATTGCGTACTGTAATAAATCAATCAATATAAAAATCATAATTTTAGCAATCATTAATTTCCAAACAAAATATGAGATGCAATAAAGTGAATGAGATGAAGATGATCGAATTCGATCCGATAAATATATTGCAATCTCATAAAAAATTTCATGAAGCTTAGATAAATCGTTACACTCTGATCAGGCGATTTGATCAGACGTATGTGGTAAAACTCTGAGAGATCTTTTAGGATATGTATATTTGTTTATCTATTTCTAAAACAGAAGATTTGATAATAAGAAAAAAACAACAGGTTTGTTGCCATACATACATAAACAGACCTATTTTCAATTAAGAATGAATCGATGCAACCAGTCTTCTTTTTTTCTTTTGCTGATAATTCGGATGCTTGATGATCCTTAATTTCAACATTATAATAATTTGCAATAAACAAAATAAAATCCGTTTTTAATGTTTGGTAGGGATTTAGCAAATTTTATTCCAAAAATCATTACTTCATCATCATTATCAAATGTTGTCTGTACAGCACGACTGCATTCCGGTATCTGCGACATCCATGCATCTGTTTCCACGGATCGATTAAATACTTGATTGGTTTCTTCTTCTGTTATTTCAGTTGAAACGTCCTGTAGCTTACAGATTTGTTTTTTTCAAATTTTTGATATTTTTAAAATTATTCTTCAGTAACTTACAAATCGTATAGGTGTCCGATCATGATCGATTGATCGATTCTTAGTCAGTTGCGTCAAATTTTCATTTTCTTCTTTTACTACTGGAAGATTCATAGTTCCATCATCCAATGATGTTTCAATGCTACGGTCCATTAATTTTGGACGATTCTTGGCCTTAAAGTATTTAAAAAATAATTATCCATGGAAACCAATAATTCAGAGTTTCAATAATCGTCGTAGAATTACGACAATTATTGAAACATAACTACCATTTACATATAGGAACGAGGTTATTACCTGTAAGTCGTGTAATTTGAGCATAATTTCATCAACTTGAAATTGTGAAATATCCGTTTGTACAGCGCAACCGCTTAAAACACAATGCTCTATCTGTTGTTCCTGATCAGCTAAAGATATCCGTGCTTGAACACTACGATCAATAACTTCCGAGCTGAAATTTCATCCAAACTAATTGATTGATTTCATTAAATTCAACTGCAAAGTGATATAATTTATGCAAATTCGAGAGAAAATAATAAATAGATAACAAATTGAAGGATTATTCATTACAGATATGAGTTTTTCAAAGTTACTTTGTGAGATCCATCGGAAGTGATGTGATTTCAGAAATCGAATTTGCATCGTCATCAGCATGTGCTACAGGTGTTATCGAAAAGTTGTTCATTCTGCAAAAGCAAACTACTCATGTACTCCAAACTTTCAATGTTTCATCAATTGAAAAACTTCAATAGACGTTATTATCAAAGAATACATAAGTGATTCTAGAAAATCTAATTATCCCTTCAACAGGTTACTGAGATAACCTTAACGATATAATATTTAATTTTTAATAATTCTTAATTACAATACAGCACTCCTGCTGGATGAAGTAAGTGAACATGTTTTGAAGTTTCAACAAGAATTAAAATGGATTTTTCTAAAAGTCAAGAAGTTTTCCACGAATATTTAGAATTATGAAACTTCATAATCATTTCGAATTAAAAACACTGATAGAAACACTACCCAGCTTCTTCACTATTTTTCGGACTTATTTCCTTCTCATCGTATAGTTCTGTGAAATTCATAGTTGTACCCATATCCTAAAATAATTACATCATTATTATTTATGATATTTAATTATTGCATTTTTTCAATGAAACAAACTGAAAAATGACAAATGATAATTTAAAATTATCATAACAACACTAACTTGTAACTTTATAGGTGACTTAGATAACGAAGATTCATTGTTGAAAAATTTTTCTTCAGTTTGAATATTTTTATTATTTGACATTCTCACTGATCGTTCGTACGTTTCAGCCTATAATTATAGCTTATTATAATCGATTAATTATTCAGGTTGAATATTTTAAAATTTCGTCCTCAAATTTCTGCTCTCTACTTGTTGAAAGATGTATTCGTTGTTAAATGAAGTTCCAAAAAAGAAATCCAAATTTTATTATAAATCTTTAGTTTAAAATTCAAATAGTACCATCAGTTGAATTCATACTTTAAATTCAAATATGGCCTAATCAATCTTATTTAATCAATCTAAATTTGAGTTTTAAGTTTATTTCGTTAAGTAATTATAACTTTTGAAAATTACAACGAAAAAAAAATTAACCTGTTTATCAAGTTGAGCAGTTTGCTTCTCAGTAAGCAAATGTTGTGCCATATTTCGAACATACCATGGTTCTTTTGCCATTAAACGTTGTAGAATTTCGTTGCGCTTCACCGGATCTCCACAAGCCAAAGCACGCTGATATTCTTTCTAGAATGTTCCAAATTATAAAACTATAAGTAATGCAAAACTATTTCTCAAAATTTTTGCTTATAAAATTTACGGTCATTTTTTTTTCTAATTCATTCAAATAAATTAAAATTGAAGAAAGTACAGTAAGATATATAATTAAATATTAATTGATATTAATAATGATAAGGGGAACGTCTTCTTTTTTTTCTATCATCAAAATTTTTCATAATAAATTTTAAAAATTAATAAATAAAAATTTTCTTGTTATTTACTTGCATTCGTATCATCAAATTATAAAGCCATTCTTCAAATTTGATTTGTATTACACCGAGAAGCATTGAAACAATCGAAAGACCAATGATTACCAACCAAAACATCAATATCAACATGTGCGGATGATCTGGTACTACATCACCTGACGGAAATTTGAGATGATTCATGTATAGATATATCAGTACATGAATCATCTTAAATTTTCAGCAAATTTTATCATTGATCAAATAGATTAAGAATTTGTAAAAAGTTGAATGATTAAAAAAGCAAGAAACTTTTATGGAAAAATAATGATAATAAGTCAACTAAATGAATTGATATTGAAAAATAATATCTAACCAAGACCAATGGTAGATAATGAAATGAAGAAAAAATAAAGTGAAGTGAAATAGGACCAGCGTGTTTCCCAGAGGCAAAATAAACCCGCGCATATACATATCCAACTAATACAAATAAATAATGCAAGCCAAACTGGTATTGTCCTTAAATGAAATGAATTAATTTGCGAAAAAACAAAAAAAAACTGATCGGAAAATTAATTATAAGTAAGAGATTTAATTAATATATGAAATTGAATAATTGAAATAAGCTCTTCGGAAAAAATGTTCGATTTTTATTTACAATATAGCATAGATTCATTCTCGTCTTCCTACTACGACATTTCACCTTTTTTAAATTTAATTTCAATAAGGCTAAATAAAGAAAAAAAACTAAGCTATAAAGTATAGTAAAGGCAATTTTAATCTAATATGATATAATGGATAAAGCAGTTTTCACCTAATATGATATAATGGATTTTGAAAAAACTCCTCAAACCTGCTTTGAGTTATCTCATCGCCCACTTCATCAATTGTCTCTGATGGTGGATTATTGAGCAATCGATGATTTGACTCAGTATTACCAATCTCAACATCCAAAATATTCCTGACGAAAATTCGCCAAATTAATCATTTTTTTTTAAATAATTAAAACAATACCTTTATTATAAATGTAATTTTTTTTTTTGTTGATAATGAACCTGTATATTAGACTAAAATTGAAATATCGAATAATCTTAACAGAATGTCAAAGTTATACATTTGTGTAGTATCTAAAAGCACTTACTGCATATACATCCTTCTGCGATCCCTCAATTTTTGTCGTTGTTTAGCTATTGAAATGCGTTTCTCTTTCGTGTAACCTTTAATACACTCTCGATACCTATAATAAGACTTCTCGATAAACAAAAATATTTCAACTCATTCAATTTATACTAAAAGTTTTACTCATTAATTCATTATTACCTAAATTTGTTTTTAATATATTTAATATGTCAAAAGCATTGCTTAATGATTCGATAATATTGATGTAAATTATCAAAAGATGTATAACTTGTTTGTTTAAATTATATACATAAAATTTTAAATCAAGTTTCGTTTTTTTTTATAAACTTTCATTGTTCATTTATTTTTATGTAATTCAATAAATTTCTTTTCTGTTCCTAAAATTATCCATTTCTTTTGCATAAACAAAATAATAAAAAATAATTTGCAATTTTTACATTGTTCATTTATTTTAATGTAATTTAATGAATCTTTTTTCCGTTCCTAAAATTATCCATTCTTTTTTGTTCCTAAAATTATCCATTCTTTTTTGTTCCTAAAATTATCCATTCTTTTTTGTTCCTAAAATTATCCATTCTTTTCCGTTCCTAAAATTATCCATTCTTTTTTGTTCCTAAAATTATCCATTCTTTTTTGTTCCTAAAATTATCCATTCCTTTTGCATAAACAAAATAATAAAAAATAATTGCCAAATTTCCGTCCTGAAATTATTTTTTTATTTTCATAATAAAATTGCTAAAATAAAATTTTATTCACATGTTATATCCATTTCATTTGTTTTTGCACTCATAAATTGATCCATTTCATCAGATGTTTTAATTTCATTTTTCTTTTCTTTCCGCTCAGAAATACCCTTGCAAAAATTAGTCTTAATTAATTTATTTCAAATTTAGTGGAAACAGAAAATTTATGAGATTTCAAAATCAAATGCTATTTATTTCAAAATTTGCAATATTAAATATCATAAAATCAAATATCAAATAATTAATCATCTCATCATCTCTTTATTTTACTTTTTTTGAAAAGAAGAAATTTCTTTAAATCTTTTACAGTTATGATTAATTATTATGCATAGTATTTCGAGAGTGACTATAATAAAATATTTAAGCTTTTTGTTTGAACAAAAAAGATTTTCAATGAATTAAATGAAATGGAACAAAATGATGATGTATAGATTTAATTAGCAATTAACAAAACAAAAAATCAATTAAATGTTTAATTGACGGATGAAAAAATAATTCAATGCAAATATTTTGAAAATATTTACCTCATCCAAGCCTTGCTAACAAAAGCAGTAAGTGTTTTACCAAAATGGCTTAATATAGCCAATACAAGAGGTATACCGAAAATTGCATATACAATACTTAATACTTTACCACCAGATGTTCGAGGTACTATATTACCATAACCTGGAATGCGTGAAATAATTAAAGAATAAATTGAAAACTCGTATGGAAACTTTTTTTTAATGTAAATAACTGAGAGAGTAAAGATCGTTTTAGAAGGTCAAATGAAATACTATGACAGTAAGGATGTTTTTTTAAAAGATTAGGTACTATATTACCATAACCTGGAATGCATAAAATAATTAAAGGGTAAATTGAAAACTGGTATGGAAACTTTATGTAAATAGATGAGAGAGTGAAGATCGTTTTAGGTAATCAAATGAATTACTATGACAATAAGGATGTTTTTTAAAAGATTAAATGAATAATTACTATTGTGGAAATAACATTAGACTAACCGATAGTGGTAAAAATAGTGCCAACATAAAAGAGAGCTCCCCACATATCCCATTCTAAACCTTCGGGCATTTTTAATTTTGTTAATTGATTTTCATACCACAGCAATATTTTTCTGTAAAGAAATCTTATTACGATTGATTCGTATTTTCATTAGCGTATAAAAATGGTTCATATTTATTGGTACTAATGTTGTTTTATCTAGTTTCATCTATATCAAAGTAATCATTTAAATTTTATGCCAAAATTTTACGACAAAAATTAAAAAAGAAGATGTAGAAATAAATATTGAGAGAATTTAAAGTTAAATGTAGTTGTTTTGAATAAAATATATTACTTTGAATTAGCCAAATTTGCAGATACATCGGAATTTTTGCTCCGGAAAACTTTCCTTAACAGCTGAAATGTATCATTCCTTAGATCATCAAGTATAATTTTTTCTTTCCTGAAAATTTAAAAAATTCTGGAAAATTTATAATAACATTTATTGTGCAATAATTGCTTGTTTTTAATACCATTTGATACTACAATAATTAATACTATTAATTTGATGTTGCAATAATTAATACTATTTATTAACTTATTCCTTTCTTCTTTCTAAAATGCATTCATATAAAAAATCACTCTGTTCAACATTTAAGTGCAACTGTAAAGCTAACTTTATCTATCAAATAAGCTGGCAATTATTTTAAAAGTTACGAGAAAATTATCGTTCAAAAAAAAATACAAACCTGATAAGTTCCTGTTCATGCTCTCGTTCCACCCAACAGAACAATGTTGCGCCCAATAATGAATATATTGTCAACAAAAAAAATGGTGCTAAATGTCGTAACTTATATTTGTCGTAATAATATTTCACCTGAAAATTCATAACTCATGACAGAACATCATAGCATATGGAAAGCGGAAAAAGCGCATTTTGATCATTTTGCGCCAAATAATCCTCGAGTGCGAAAAAGAACAAAAATGATATGAAATATAGAAAAATCACTTTTTTTAATATTTTCCAATGATGATAATCTCTTGAAAAATTTTTCTTGAATTTTAATTAGATATAGAGCTACTAATATTCTAATGAAGACAAAAAAAGAACACTTCTGAAATTCAACATTTTTTGAATATCTTCAAAAACTTTTAAAACTACTAAACTTCCAACTTCCACCTATTTGAAACCCCAAAACATCAAAATTTGATTCATTGAATACTTTCATCATGCGCTCAGTAACATTTGAAAGTAACAACCTGTCCAAGAAAATCTTTCGGTTTCTGTTTTTGCAAATGTATTTTCTCCTCACCTGTTCGATGTACCTGAAATATATTTATTGAAATTTTAACATAAAATTCTTTCATTGGTATTTTGGATAAACTTTGATATTAAATTAAGTTCATTTTTATGAGTCAAGTAATTTATAAATATAAATTGCTTGCACTCAAAATTTGATAAAATCAATTTTCCGAATCACTCAAAAATGCTGCGAAATGAATAGAGAATTTTGATAATGGACTGCATAAATTTCTAACAACAATTTTGAACAAATTAATTAAGCGATAAAGTTTGGTTAAAATTTGTAACAGAGAGTCATTGGATCAAAGGTTAAACTGTTTTAACTTATTGTGATTTGCAGAGAATTATTTCTCATTGGGTCAAAGGTTAAACTGTTTTAATTTATTGTGATTTATAGAGAATTATTTCTCATTTGTTTCATTCCAGCCTTTCTATTTTCGAACTATAAAGTACATGATGCGGCAAATTCGATTTGAAAAATGCAATATTTCTGCACAATTCTAATTACAGCAAAATGCAAAAGTAAAAATTTTGAAATGAATAAAAATTTGTACTAAAATTTTCTTAGATCTTTTAAGTCAATAAAACTTGGAGCGAAAAATTTTTGGAAACAAACTGTTGAAATGTAAAAATTGCTAATTAGTTAACATATGAGTTAACATATAGCAAGAGATTAAGATAAGATAATGAGAAAAAAGAAGATGAAACATTATATTTGGTGAAGGATAATTTCAAATTACCCATTATAAAGTGTTAATCTCATTATAATTTCTGGCATTGATGAATTGTAATTAGTCAAATTATTGGAAATCATATAATAATTTCTAAATTACTGATTTCTTTTGTTTTTCAAAAATTGTCACATCAACATAATAGAACCAATTGTAGATTATTTTTGACCATTTAAATCAAACCGAAAGAAAATCAAATTCCAAAAAACCAGCAGAATTTCAATTTCAATTTTATGATGTAAAAGAAATCAAAATTAAATTTGCTCCACAGTTGGAAAAGTTCCAAAGAATTGAAATTTTATTAAAAGTTAGCTTTAAAAAATAAATCAACAAAAGTATTCGATATCAACCACGATATGATTGATTGCGTTAAATATTATTTTGTTTTTTTTGAACTAACTTATCAGTTCTAAAGATTAAGAATTACGCAAACAAAAGATTTCATATTAGATTTTAGGCTGTTTTGCAACGATCAAATTTCTTGTTTTTGCAGAAAGAAATTGCTTATTCATGCTTCATTCAATTTTGCACAACTTTTTCTGATTTCATTATAATCATCAAATATTTCTGCAAATTAATTTTGCTTTCTTTCTTTTTTTTTTTTTTTAACAACGATAAATTATTTTCCTGAAATTGAAAAACAATATTTAAAGTTTAATTTCATATATGGTTACTTTTTTCTGCTATTTATTTCCAGTTCATTTCAATTACCTGTCGTTTGCTTATAATTCTTTTTAAAAAAAAAATACCTTATATCAGTTGATTATCTTATGATATCTTATTGATATGATAGTTTATTATCTTATGATATATGATATCTTACGATATCAATGCAAGTGAAATTTTTCTAAGCAAATAAATTTGGCCAGAAATAATCAATATTACTTATTAGCCTTTCGAAAAAACTTTCCTATGTTTTCCTAAATTTTCTACCTATCATTCTTATATTGAAGAAGTACTTCTCAAAATATGAAAATTTATCATCTCTACCAAGGTTAAGTTAATAAACTTTTAAGAGAGAGAGAGGGAGAGAGAGAGAGAGAGAAAAAGAGCAATTTCACTGTGAAAATAATGGCTATGAACTCTTCGTTTTAACGTCAGATAGTTAGATAGATGCTTCGAATATTTATGCTGTCCAGTAGTGTTGAAAATAACAGAATGAAGTGTAATCAATAACTGATAATTCCTTATCATTTCAGATAAATAAAAAATTTAGCGATGAAAAATCTATGATAAATTCACTTATAACATACATTTTTTTTTTTTAATAAATATTTACTAATAATATTTCTGAAATTAAATGAAACAAGTGTTTACTGCTCAAATGAAATCATTGTATCTTCTATAGCCTTAGAACTCTAACAACTGACCTGATCATCAATCTCGATAAAATTATTTACATTATCATCCAAGGTACCCAGTTGAGAATGTCGTGAACTATCAGATGATGAACGTGAAAAATGGGACAGATACCTGCAATAACAAATTTTATTTAAAATATTTATGAATATTCAATATTGATTTGTTTCAAAATATTTTTCAGCGCGAAAATCATTTGATAAAATAAGACGACAATAAATTAACTTTACCATAGAAACAACAACTATCAATGTTATGGAAAATTGAGCCATGAAAGAATTATTAATTTTCAAATATCAGCAATTTCAAAAATGAACATTTTGAAAATGTAAAAGAAAATCCAGTATTGAGAAAAAAATTGTTAATATTGAAAATCTTTAAAATCATGAATAGGAAAGATAATTAATTGACTGAAACATCAGAAGTGTTCAATTTCGAAAAGTACAAAATATGCTGATAATGAGTGATAATTTAAAGATAACTCGTAAAATACAGAACTCGTCAGCTAATGTTTAAAATTATAATGTATATGGATGGATAGCAGATAGCTCAAAGATCTGATTTGTTCTCTTAACTTGTAATGTCAAAGAGACTTAAATGTAAAAATCTAAATGATGAAATTTTCCTAATTTGTCGTAAAATTTCAACACTTGCATTTTTTGTAAAAAAGTTTCAATTATTTTCTTTTTATACAACAAAATTCATTCAGACTTTTAATAGTAATTGAAAAAATAATAATTAACAATGGGGAGAAAAAACAATAGCTTTCAGTAGTAATTGAAAAAATAATAATTAATAATGAAAAGAAAAACAATAACTAATAGTTATATTTTCTCCTTTGAATATATTTTTTTCAGTTTTGAATTTTTATACCAAATTAAAAATAGTCTTTTTTTGCTGAAGAAATAATTATAATAAATGAGTGAACAATGCGTTTGTTCGTTTCAAAAATTGATGACACTTTTGAAAATTGTTAACGCAAAAAATACGAAAGTGATTGAAAGTAACAGAAGAATATATAACAAAAAACATGTACGCTTCATCATTTCTCCGATATGTCAATTTTAATTATAACTTATACCAATGAAAAGAATAACTCTGGGAGGTCTAGAATGATCTTAGAAGTAATGAATGATATAGATTAATGTTATGGGAAGAGATATGTGGTATTGATATTATTAAGAAGAGATATTTGATATGATCAATGATTATATGATTACACTTGGTAATAATATTGCATGCAATCATTGGTGTCATACTTAATTTGCCATTAGAATAATGATAGAAAAGAATATTGGAAATCTTAGAACACTTATCAATCACTTACCAAGCATTATCATAACGGCTAATCAATGTATCATCGCTAGTATCCATTAGCATTGATGAAGGATGACGTGCTTGACGCCGCGATTCGTTTCGCACAAATACCGCCATTGTTAATTAAACCTGAAAAATTTTTCAGGTTCAATTAATTACCTGAAACCTGAACAATTGTATTTTAATTGTACTCTAGTTTTTTTGATTTCTATTTTAATAGCATTAATTATCCCCTATTCATCGACAACCAATCTAGGTTTCATTGCTTTGTTATTACAGGCTATAAAATCTACAAAATTTCAAAATTACTGGAATTAAAAAGAATATTTTTAATATTAAGAAAATTGAAAAAAGAAGCATCCAAAATATTTGATGATCTAAAATGAACGAAACAAGAAGTATCCTCAATTACTTGTATACAAAATTTTTCTCACCAAAAAAATAATTTCGTAAATTTTAAATACTTCGAAATATTGATTGGATTAATTTTTAAATCTTTCAAATTAAAAAACTTCTTATGATAAATTTTCAAATTCGAAACTCGAATTTTTTCATCACTAAGAAAAATGAAAAAGAAAAATTAAGAAATACAGAGATAAATTACTTATTAAAATAATGGATATTATTCAATAAAAAGAATTTTAAAAATTACAATGAGATTTAATAAATAGTATTTTACATTTCCTTCGGTATAAATTTAAAACTTTTCTGCAATAATTAATTCAATATCATTATCATCAACATTATCAATATCATTATCAATCAAAATCATTCAATCATTTCCTACGATATATTAGATGTAATGGAAAAAAAGAACGTTTTATTATATGAATGTAAACAATGATCTGTTATTTTATTAATCTCTATATTAATCCATATTAATTATTAATCTCTATATTAATTAATTATAGTAATTATAAGTGCAATTAAAAAAATTTCTTTTTTGTTTAACACATTGATCAAATGTTACCTTTATATTTCTTGATGATGCAAAAAAAGCTGTTTTGATAATTTCCAATTCACAACATTTCATCAACTCTGCAAATAACAAATTGAAAAAGTTCCAAGGTTCTTCCCCAGAATTGAAAAAGAAAAATGGATTGAAAAAAGAATTAGCAAAAATATCAGATTGCTCAATGAAATTGAAAGAGAAAGAGAGAGAGAGAGAAAGAGTTAAAAAGTAAAAGCCATCCCCACATCGGCGATATTTTCAAAAAGAAGAAGACAATGAAAATGTTTTAAGATACGAGCGATAAGACGGACGTTTGTATAAACTTTCAACAAATGATTTATTCATCCTAGAATTGAGGTATGCATCAGTTAGTTAGTTTCGATTCGGGAAATATTTAAAAGTATAACAACAAGAAAAGAACTTTTCTCTCCTTTTAACTTCCTGACAGATTAAAAAGTAAGCAAATGAAGACAGAAAAATTTGTTCAAACAACTAAGAACTATGCTTGTTAAAGTTTTTTTTTAAAGTATGAACGAAACAATGTTGTTAGTTGCAAATTATTTAACATCTATTCTTTCCTTTTCACTTTTAACTTAAATTACAAATTATTTAACATCTACCTTTCTTTTTTCTCTTTTGTTTCTATCTATCATTTTCACTTACATTTCCTTTCTTTCTTTCTTTCTTTTTGTTTTTTTGTAAATCAGTTAACTGGCGTATAATTTAACATTATATTAATTAATTTACACGTATACCTTTTTTCCTCTTTTGTTTCTATCTATCATTTTCACTTACATTTTCTTTCTTTCTTTTTGTATTTGTAAATCATTGATTAGCGTATATTTCAAAATTATATTAATTAATTTACAGGTATACCTTTTTTTTCTCTTTTATTTCTATATGTCATTTTCGCTTACATTTTCTTTCTTTCTTTCTTTTTGTTTTTCGTAAATCATTGATTAGCGTATATTTCAAAATTATATTAATTAATTAATTAATTAAGAGGTAAAAATTAAATGAAGAAAACAAAACAAAGAAAAAATTTTTAATTTAGAAATACGAATAAATAAAATTTATAAAATGAAATTGGAAAAGATATACTACTAAAGAATGTTTCGTTGAAAGAAATAATTTATTTTTCTCTCTTATCTATTTGTATATTCTTTTCCACCTGTAGTTATTTCCACTTTTGTTTTCTAATTTTGACCATCGATAATAAAAATTTAAAAACAAATGGATGAATATTTTTCTTAAGATTTGAAAAACTTTTTTTTCTGATTACTTTTAATATAACTATACATAACTTATAACATAACTTTTCCCCTAAATCATACATACGGTGATCATTTTGTTATGTTATATCACTTAGTACTATTTTACATTACCTTATTGAGATAGAATGGGAAATGTTATTGAAAGATGCAAATAGAAAAGAGATGATGATATGATTAGTCGATCATAAGAAGAGATTCAGAATATTGACATATTATGCATTGATTAAATTTAAGCCATTTCACATAGAGTAGATTATCAGGAGTGTAATCATTGTAAATGTATTGCATTGAATATTTATCGGCGGGTTTTGATAATTTTAATTTAAGGTATATCAGATTTTAGTGTAAGATATCGTATTTTAGTATCGAATTATATGTGACACGTGACAAACAATAATAATTGTGCTATTGGTGTATATATAGTTAGCATATGAGAAAAATATTGTTCATTATATTCCAATTATGAATTCAAAAATATTTTCAAAATAACTAAAATATATTTTTTTATTTTTCAAAATTCTAGTTTGCCTTAAAATTTCACTTACCTGGAAGGTCAAAATTTGCTCGGAAAAAAAGAAATGATTTGAAAACAACTAATTTTGATTTCATAAACAAAACTAAAAGGAACAATGAAAAATTATCTCATTCATTTATCGATCAATCTGATCAATGGAATGAGATATTTTTATATTCTACAAAATAGCACAATCCTACAACACAATCAAAAGCAATACAGAGTTTTATATTTCAAAAATAAAGAGTAAAAAAATAATTTTAAATCAACAAATTTCAATTCGTTGGATTTCGACAAGATTATTTTAAACTTTAGATACTCGTTTCGAATTTTGCTAGTATTATTTGTTAGTAAAATTAAGACAAATGTTAGCCAATCCACTCAGTCCAGATGACATTTTCATAGCGGTTAAAGAGGTGGAAGAATAAGCAAAGCCAATTGATAGCTGACCAACCATCAAAATGTAAGGGGAAGTTTGATTTAATACTAGAACGCTGATTTGAAGTGAACATTGCTTCTTTACACAAACCTTAAAGCATCCTTTAAATTATCTTTTATTGTGCTACTTTAACTTACTATCTTAATTACCCATCATATTTCAAGACAATATAGCCTTAGTAAACGCATAAATTTCTTAGACCATCTTCCCATTCAGTAACATCATAATGATTTTCAAAATCTTTAAGTTACAATAACAACCTACGAATGTATCTGATAATCTAAGTTATATTTCCGAAATATAATAAATGTATTTAATAGTGTTAAATCAACTTTCACATTTCAACTTTAAAAATTCCATAGTCTTGTTTCCGTGTTTTGAAACAGCTAAGTTGAAATAATCCTTCCAAATATTCATATTTCAGTAGCAATTTGTGAAGTAATGGTAAGGTGGTTATTATCTTGAATGTTTAGCGGAATCAATCATTTTAGAATTTCGCTTCTAATTGTACTGTCATTTTTGCAACGTTCATGTTCCACTTGTATTTATTGAGTTCTTTCTCCGAGAGAATAATCTTTCATTAGATTCATTCACTAAATAAATTGTTTACTTCTTTAGAATAATGTCGAAAAGTTAGAAATAACAATGCTTTAATGTCAAGCATTCTAGAAATGCTAAAACAGGAGTGAAAGATAACGCACCCTCGTTCATTTGGATGTTAATAATATGTTTCAGGACTAGCTATATATCTGATGGAATGTATTGAAATATTGAAAGGAAGTAAATTTTATATATGTTATAACAGTATTTATATCAAAGGGTAATCAAAACGATATAAATCAATCACAAGTTTCAATATGGTTTAAAGCGACATCTCTCTCATTTCACATAAAAAATTGTACTTTCAACGTAATCTAAAAGCAAATTTGCTTTTTAGTGTTACCTATTGCGACACTTCGTTTTACAAATTTTGTCTGGCAAAAAAACAAACTTTTTTAAGAATTCCCAACAAGTTAAATAGTTTACTTTTTGGCGAAGTATTTAACTGGATTTCCTATACATAAATGCAATGCTAGATGACATTAACCATATCAGAGGATTAAGATAATAGAGCCTAAAAAGAAGCAAAACACGGAAAAAAGAGGAGTGCCTTAAAGAATGAAGTGATATCAAATTGTTGGTATGTCGGTGTTTACGTTTACTATCATGTTTTAAAATGTCGCTATTTTAAATAAGCAATTTTTAAAGTTCCCTACACTGATGTACATCATCAGTGTAGGGAATTTTAACTGGTGATAACAAGATGCTGAAAACAAAGCTGTGAATTCTCACTCACCAGTTATTGACTGTAAAATACGATATTAATCTACAATTATATAAAATACAAAAAGACAAAACCTAAAGAAAGAGAACAAGATGCTGAAAACAAAGCTCATCAGATTAAGACGCAAAAAACAGAAAGATTTACTGTTGTAAACCCACACATAAATCCACTTCTTGAAATAGATAGTAAAACTTAATTGTCAATAAAACAAAGTGGCTTCAAACATTGGAAATTCAGTTGCTTTCCTAAACTTAAGATACGCTTCAAAGTAATATTTTCAGCTTCTTATTGGAATCGAGATTAAAGCTCGCTTTACACTTCTTACATCGGGGTAATAGCGTTGCCATTTAACTGAAGCTTGTGCTACTGTTGCTGCCGAATGATGTGCGCATACTATAATAACGAGAAGTATTGTTGAACGTTTTTTTACTCGAATTAAGTGTTGAATTAGCTGTTCGAATACGGGCAATGTGCTTAGCAATAGCTCCTTGTTCACGCTTTGGTGTTTCATCTTTGGAATCGACAGTATTCATTGAGTCATTACTACCTGTAGACAAATTTAGTAGGATTTGTTGTTCCACCTTACGCACTTTAGTTTTTACGGCGCTATTCATCATTGTCATTCGATGTCGGCTTTCTAAAAGAGTAACATTTTCGACCTTTTTTATATGTTTTGCACTCACTAAAAATAATTCCCACCAAGTAATAACGACATCTTGATATTTATAATTCACTAGTATCCGTCACAATTAAAAAGTCCATTGAGTCATTCAAAGAAAAGCATTCTCCTAGTGATAAAGAAACAGCAAGTCCAACTTGCTTCTATATGAGTCTTTCACAGTGGCTTATGACGCCATCCATGCTTTAAATTCCCTATCCATAGTCAATCAACTTACAGGAGAACCAGAAAATGATAAAACATAATAAGGCAATTCTGCAAAATATTAGATATTCACAAAAAAGTAAAGGACAGAAAGAAAAAAATTTTAATATCAGAATAAAAAACATACCACTACCAGGTTTCACACACAATGGAGTACTGGCTACTAACGAAGTACAGCAAAAATGTTGAACGGGACTACTACTTTCATCAAAGTGATTATTAATTATTCGTTGATTCTTTCCTTCACCACTTGGACTCTTGCTATTGCCAATGCTGACAGTCTCGGTAACATTTCGTAGACTGAAATTTTCTTCCCCAGCACTTGTATTCCTGATATTGCTAGTGCTAACAGTTTCGGTAACATTTCGTAGACTGAGATTTTCTTCCCCAGCACTTGTATGAGATTTCGAAGTCTCCGTCAAAGCAGATAACCTTGGAATTGTGCCGTTCATATGCCGGTACTTCAGTGAAGAAGCAAAATCAATAGAACTATTATAACTTTTCTCCAATTTTTCCTTAGATTTAGGTTTTGGAGTATGCTGAAAATGATTTAAAAGAGTTTCCTCAAAATTAGAACCTGACGAAATGCTCATATCATTTACTTGATATTGCTTGCTTGACTGATTCTTCTCATCACTTCTTTTATAATGAAATTGCGGTTTTTCATTATCCGCATTAGATTCTATTTTGCTAGCATTATCACTACTATCCTTGGTCGGTCCTGGCAGTTTATGTGGATCAGCTAGATAAACACAAGCGTCGGATACTGCTTCTGCATTGGAAAAGTCAAGTTGCAACACTTCTAACTGACGACAAATTTCTGAAGCAAAGGAAGGAAATCTGAATAAGTTTAAAAGAGATAAAGTGAGAAATGCTACTTCTCTGATTATACATACTTAGAAGGTGATTCAGATAGTCGAGAGCTTATATAACAATGCTTTGTAAGCAAAATTAAAGTAATATTATGAAAAGCGCCATTCTATAAGTATGGAATATTATGGTGATATATAAATAGAAATGGATCGAATAAACATCCAAGAAAGTATAAGTTAATCTAAAGCTTCAAACAGTAAATAAAATATACATTGCAAAGAAGGTAAAAATGCGAACGTCTCAAGTAATGTCACCCTTTTCCTTTCTAGAGTAAATAATAAGTTGTGCTCCATCAATTAATCAAAAACTTACCATTGAAGTGTTTTGTTTCTTTTTTTGGAGCGCCAAAATTGAAGGCAAAACGGATTAACTGGAAGAAACCATGGAACATAGTTGGAATCATTTCTGCAGTGGTAGGTGGTTTGTATGCTTAACAATATATTTCGGGAGACGCCGATCACGAGAGATATCGCCTGGAATATAAAAAACGTGGCTCTTATTTGATAATTAGTTTTTGAATAATACGCACCAACAGGCCAGTCGAATGGAAGTAATAGCGTGTACATAGCCCCTTCCTAGGCCTCTTCCTAATAGGTCAAACATGCAGATGAGAATAATGATATTGCAGAAACATGCTTGAGTGATATATAACCATCTCAACAAAGAGTCGGCTAGACTGTAGAACAAAACACCCAACAAAGATCAAAGGACATTTCTCAAATTCGGAAACGATTTTTTTCAAAAAATAACTTCGCGCTATTTTTATAAACTTCAATCATTCAAAGGACACAAAAAGTCAGACCATAGGTAAGCTAATAGATTACATGTTTCAATTTGGATAGTGTTTTTGATGACGAGGACAGGTGAGACGACAGGAGTAAAATCCGAGGTTTTCAAACGAATTCCTCATTCTCTTATATGGTAAATACACTCATCGAACACATCACCATAGGTCAAACTCAGAACACCAAACATCCTGCATGCGACCGCTATCGTTCATCTTTAGTTCGAAAAATGATCGTGAAAGTCCATCCTGTCCAACTTTGTTGGTCCAAACGTTATTTGAATATCAAAATACTATGCGCTCTTACACATGTTATCCAGCCTATTAAGATTCGAGAGCATGATCTTCATATGTAGTTTCAGACTTATCATGAAACAAGGCATTTCAGAATCAATGAACAAAATTACGTCGCTTGCAGTCCCATCTTTACTTCACATAAGACTACTGTTTGGAAGCGAATTGAACATAGTTTCGTGGACGATCGTTCACTTATTCAGCAAGACGTTGGTGTACACTAATGAGAGCATAAAACAAGTGTTAAAGGACAAAAATTTTTTAAAAATTTATTAATAAACCACAAGTAACTCTTTTTGTGAAAAGTTTTTTTGTCAATTTTACATCTTTTCAATAGTTTTCAATCCCAATATCTTGAAGCAGTCAGCCATTACAGCGGCTGTCACCTTGCACAGCACTAGCCGCTGATAATGAATCGTCGTTTTTCCTTAAAGAAAGAGAATTGAATTGACATATATGTAATGAGCATGATTATAAATGTGCTTTAACATAAGTTTTTTCATCTCTCCTTCGGCTAATTGCATTTCTTTTAAAAATATCCATAACAAAATACGTTTATTAAAACAATGATAACTTAAAGTAACAAGAAATAATATCGTAAATTGGATCATCGGCTTTATGACGCTTTTTTGCTACTTAACAAACGAATAAGTTTGAACATCTTCCTATTTTATGAATTAGAACCCTACTATCAGCAATATTGTATGCTGTACGAAATAATATGGCTAATGAGAGCAAAAAAAAGAACATACCATCAAGATCTTTCTGAATTACGTAACACTCATTGTAAAAGTCGTGGAATATTGTTGCAAGAGAGTAGACATAGATGCAGAGCTGGAAAATTCAAGTAGTCAAATTATGAGGTCAAACCACATAGAAAACTTCACAGAAAAATTCCAAACTTGTTTTCCCGAGATGTCTAAATAACATGAAATAAATGAGAAATTAAAGATGTGCCATTTTTTTCAGTGGCAAAGAAACTCACTTGATGCAAGAGAAAATTATCCAAAATATTCAAGATGCAATCAGTAAATTTCAGGATTGTTTTTGCTAATTTAAACTCCGATTTATGTTCTAGCGGAAGAACTCCATCAGGCAAACTGCTCACATAGTTCTGAATATCCTCCTCAGAAACTCCAGTGTTGCGACATATTGATCTAGAAAATCAAATAGACAACAGAAAGAAAAAGAAAACCTCAGGCTTCATTGATTTCAGCTCTTTTTAGACTACTCCCAGAAAACTGATATTTTAACCAAAATTAACAAATTCAAAGCAAGTATAGAACAGCGTTTTCTTTAAAAAGTGAAACCAAATGAAATAAAAATGAAATAAAATAAGCTTACTTTATTCTAGCAAAGGCGTAGAGAAGATAAACAGCAGTATTGCCTCGGTCATCCAACATCTAGAATAATATTTTTCATTACCAATCCTTAAACATTATCTTTGACCGGGCGAATGGTCATTAATAAGAAACAAAAACTACAAAATTTTAAATTCCAGGAGTGAACTGTACCCGATCAAATGAGAAGACATAATCCTGCGTACGAGTTTGCGACAAATCGGCATATTTCACACAACCATATGCGACAGCATCACGGGCTAATGCCAACTCTTCCGAAATCATAATCTTTAAGGAACATGATGACTGGAAGTTGAAAAAGTACTTTTCTAGGATGGAAACTCAAATGTTCTGAGAATGCGACGAATTTAATATTCGAAAAATGAAGATTTTAAAACTGACAAACCTCATCTCGCCTTTTTTCTTGTAATTTTATTTCTGCTCGCTTCACACCCTCATCAAGCAGATCTGATAATCGAACTGTATCACCTGACCGCGTTTTAAATTTTTTTCTGGAATTGCAGTAAGTCGCATTTAAGTTTTTAAGGCATTCATTCTTTATTCGAATGCTCAAATGACGCCGTCAATTATTTGAGCATTTGCTCTGTGACTTTGGAGTATAACTGTACAAAGAACTAAATTCAAAATAATTGCAAAATTCTTGTTTCAATAAAGAAATGAACTCATTTTCAAACGAATAACATTTAAGCTGTAGGAGACCATTGTTCATGAAAAGAATTTTTAGAATTCATAATCTTCAAACTCACTTGTCTTCACTCAAAACTAGACCAAAACCGACAAATTCGACACGTTTTTCAGTCGGTGAATACCAACCAAGTTTCTGACCGGCAGCATATAGTAGCTAAAAGTTGATCAAACTATGGTTGCTCCAATCATTCGAATAATTAACCAATGAATTATGCAATTAAATGAGCTTCACAGTTACTAAAATTCAAACAATTCAGAATAAATATTGAAACTGCTATAATATTGACTTCAAAATGTAGACTCTGTCCAGCATCAACAACATAAATAATCCAATCAGCTTTATCGACAAACAAGCGATATTTCAGAGCTGCCAGATCAGATGTGTCGTATGTAAAACCACCATCTGATTTGACGACAGTGAGTGGGATTTCTTCACCAAATCTTAAAATCTTTCTCCCTTCATCAAGCTGCAAAACACCTGAAATAACTTAGTGAGTAATTGGAGATCAGAATTTTATGCCTATAAATATTAGTGATAGTGAATAAAATATTTTATTGATGGTTGGTTTCATAATCGAGTTCTTTCACAGATCTCTGAGCTATACGACAATAATATCTATTACAGAACATCGAAATACTTGTTTAAACGTAAAAGGGATCACCCAATTTGTCGAGTTCCCCAACGAGTTCAACCATATATTTCTGATAGAATGATTCGCCTCGTTCAACAATAGATATATCCAATCGATCGTAAATTTGATTGAAATCTTTCCGTGAAACATCGCAGATCATTTGCCACGCTTTCACGAAATATGGGTCGAAACTTTGCAGCTTAGTAACGCATTGATAAGAGCGGGCTTTGAATGCTTCATCTTCGTCAAAACGCTTCTTCGATTCCTAAAATGCACTTGCAAGTTGAAATCAACCCAAAAATGGAATAACATTACCAATTTACAGAATTTAGCTCGAGAATCCATAAAACTTCGAAATATTAAAAATTTTAACCTTATAGAAAGCCTGCAAATCTGAAATTGGAGGTACTTCATTGATGAAATTTGGAAAACGGTCTTGCAAATGAGCAATTAGCATGCCAAACTGCGTACCCCAATCGCCAACGTGATTTAAACGAAGAACCTTTAAAATATTGCATTTTTTAATGTGAAAATGCTCGAATTTTAAACTGTAAAATCAGAATTTCGATTAATCACAACAGATTTTTCGACTTTTGCCACAAAATCCGTAATACTGATTCGATTAATTCAAACATTTATTCCTTCGATTGTAATTACTTGATTTCCAAATCGATTAAATAAATCAAAAAAAAAAACAAAAAACGAAGCTTTAGACAGTATAAGACTTACAACTCAAAATAAAGGATAGAAATGTTAACTAACATCGAAACCAACATAGGTGAGCAAATGAGCAATACTGTCGCCTATAATTGTGGATCTTAAATGACCCACGTGCATCTGTTTCGCGATATTCGGAGACGAAAAATCAACTACAACACGACGTTTTTCAATTACTGGAGTTTCAATACCCTGAAAGTTTTTGAATGAACCCATATTTCAATTTCATATCCTAAATAATAGTAAGAATAAATACCTTTATCATGATATTTGCAATGCTTGCGCCAATCCAGCTCCTATTCAAAAATATGTTGATGTAACCGGGTCCAGCAACTTCCATCTAAAAATATGGACTAATATACTCTAGATCAACTAACAATTATCAATTTACATACCTTCTCAATTCGATCACACTTCGGCAGGTTGTCAAGGATTTTTCGTGCAACTTCCTGAGGAGAAACCTTTTGACCATTTTGTTCTAACTTCTAAAACAAACTGTTAGAAAGTATTACAGAATTAAACATCATACTAATTTTCGAAAAAAAAACAACTATAGAGAAATACTACAAACCTTAGCAATGGACATCGACGAATTGAACTGATAGTCACCAAACTTAACTTGCTGAGTTTCTGTTATCAAAATAGGAATAGCAGACATTTCTGGATATAGCTGAAATTTTATTTCATCGTTTATGAGGGAAAATAACGTAAAATGAGAACGTCCTTATTTATACGTAGAACATATTAATATTTTAGGTTTATCTACAGCCTAAAGTTTTAAAAAAGCAAAAATTAGGCTGTTTGTGACACTACTTACCTTGGAAACACTATCTGAAAATAAGGCGCGCAACATATGTAGCAACGAATTTCCAAAATCCTTCACAATAACATAATTGCACTTTTTGGTTTCCGTGGAGGGTTTTCTGTATATAAATTTGGTGGATTGAAGCATAGATGTCTATATGAAATGAAGACAGCAGAAATGGGAAGAAAAAGAAACAAATGTGCCGATTTGCATAGAAAGATAAAATTTCTGCTTATAAGGTAAATGATCTGTTTTCTGAATTTATCATAACGACAACTTATCAAAATTCATAAAAACTTGAAAAAAATAGACAATTTATGAGTTACTTATTTCCAGTCGATTTTTCACTACCATTTTCTGATAGCTTTTCCGTTTTCGACTTCTTTTCCATAGGTGCTTCAGTACTAATATTTTTAATACCGTTTTTCTTATTCAACTGTTCCTGTTCACGTATGCTCTAAAATTAACATAATTCATTTATGCTTAAAGTATCATTTGAAAAAAAATGTGCGATATTTCCTTTCTGAAAACCTCTAACTAATTCACTTTATTGAGAGGCATGACAAAATATCACCACACAGGAACTCTGCAGTGCTCCTTCAAGTTCAATTCAGTTGATTAGAGTCAGATTTATGCAAAAATTAATTTAAAGATGAAATTTATTTAAAAATGAAACCTGGCCTTTTCCATTAATAAGTTAAATTTATCTTAAAACAAAAAATTCCGCGTGACTGAGAAAATAATTTCCTTTCCCATGACACGCTTTCTTTAGTGAGATAGGAAAACAGAGTTCAAACAATATTGCTACTCACCGCCTGAAGGATCTCGACGTTATACTTGAGCTTAGCATTTTCCGTTATAACTTTTGACAAATTAGGGCAGTGTTCCAGCACGGCATCATTCACATCTCCTTTTTCCATGGCTTCTAACAAATTTTGATATGTTATAAGTTTGTTGGCCTAAAATGAATATTAAGCATCTACTTGAATAAAACAATTTTCTATGAAAACCCCACATTATTCAGCGGCACCAGCACCTCACGCCTTCCTTTTCTCATATTCCTCACATTACCAGATGAATGACAAAACGCTAATCAAGTCCATTTTTTCTTCAACAATAAGTCAACTTGATCGATAGTTTGTTATAAATCTGTGCCACTAATTATCCTTTACAAATGATGATATCTAGACTAATGCATGATTATCTTAATAATTTGTGATCCACAACTCCAACTTTCTAAACCGCTTACATTATTATTTATAAATAACAATATCGCTCTCTAAAAATTGTGACAAAAAGAATCAAAATTCAAAAACTCTTTCAACATTAATAAAATTTTACAGAATGGATTAACTTCCTAAGAATCAGTAATAGTTACATTTATTTTGTTCACCAATCACATGGACTACAGATGGAAAAAACAGAGATTAGGAAAGGAATTTACTGATTTTTCAAGATGCTGTTTGAGCTGCCGCAATCCACTATCACAGGGAATATCATTCATCGATCCTGGTTTCATCACTACAGCATCCTATGTATCCTGCAAAAACTTCGAATATTCTCTATAAGACACGAATTAAGATAATTGCGACACTTTTGGACTCTGAAACGTTTCTCTCTTGTTTCCATTACTTCTAGAGATAGCACGAAGTCTTTTTCGACAGCAGCGCAAATTCCGCGCAAATAGCAAAGAATACAAGATTTCCAATTCCTTCGATCATACCTACACCATAAAAAGAATAAGATAAATGCAGTATCAACATGCACTGGGCTGCTAAAGGATATGAAGTCTTCAAAATCATATATTTTTCGCCAAAAAATCTTTGTAACAAATACTGTGAAAACAACAAAAATGTCAGAATAACAAAATCGATACAATGGAACTGCAAAGTAATATGTACATAACAACGACAGTAAATATATTGAGAATAATGAGGAAGTTTTCAAAAAATATAAGTCTGGATTTTTCTTAAAAAAATCAGAACCTCGATAGGACTCTAATCCTGAATCTTACCACATGTTCAGTTTCCTTTACTCATCATTCTCAGAACTGATGTCTCATCAAACCACACAGCATTCTCTTCCAACATTTTTGAATAATGCAAATCATACATTCAAATGCAAACTCAACATACAAATATAATCTCAAAAGCTCTTATCAAAATTTGAAACCGGCTTGCAAAAAAAAATAATACAAGCTAAAATACAACTTTCTTCATTAATAAATAAATGCTCGAATCAAGTTCGAAACCGTGCAAATTATTCGCATCACCTTTTAACCGCATCAAAAGACCACCAAATGATGCATATGCCGCTAAGGTGTTTGTTTCGGAACTCGATTCTTCTCCCTCAATTCGATATACTTTCCCAAACATTACATATTCGAATGGATCCAGTCGTGGATAATGTGTCTGAAATTTTTGAATAATGAACAACAAAACCTACAATACTGAAAGCTAAAATATCAAAGTTACAAACCCTGAATTGTTCATAACACACTTCAATCATCATGTTAATTAATTTGCTTATAATAAATGAAACACGTGGCAACAAATGTCTGGACATCTAGCGTAAAATATGATCTGATAGAAGTGATGGCGAAAGATGCATACGGGACAAAACTGGATACCATTTCGATAAGGCTTATGATGTCAATTGTTCAACTATTTTCTGTATCCATAATGTCAATAGAGCTTCGCCAAAGGAACTAAATTCTAAAATTAAATTGAACTTATCTTCCACTGATTGACACAAATGAAATTTTTACCTGATTATCAAATTCCCGTTCATCTGGTAGACCATCGTCACGCAGTGTTGTTGCCAGCAACAGACGGAATTTATCGTTTAAATTCATTGGATATCTAAAAAAAATCATTTAGCTTGTTATGAATTTTTCCACTATTTTGACTTCTTTTATTTTCACTTTATTCTTCAACTTTCTGCATGTTTCGTTCTGAGACTACAAACAAAGAAGATGACTTTACAATTGTGTGTTCACGTCAAGGATGAGCTCCATTTTAAAAGATTCACTGTCGCAGAACAAACGTGAAACACGATCAAATTTCTTCCCTTCCGGGTCAACATCCTTCACAAGAAACATATCATCGAACAGTATACCCGTAGCCATTTCCTGTAATGGCAAACTGATATAATATACAATCATCAAATGGATTAAATGAGAAACATTATGGATTACTTTCAGAATGATAATGAAACAACATTGTACATGGAATTGTTAATAAATGAAGAACGCATTTTTTATGAATTTTAGACAATTATCAAATTTTCGATTCAAATAGAGAAAAAGTATTGAGAAGTGACCCCAGAAAGATACAATTGATATAGTGCAGTAAATTTTAGGAACGCTTTACAGAACTTTCACAAAACCTGTCTACAACCACGTCCGATGCAGTTTAACCAAATCTGATCTTGCTGCAAGACCTATGATAAGCAATCGCAAAACATTTTTTACCAGTGGGCTCTGAACCAATATGCGAAAAAGAAAGCGCATTATCAGGGACATCATTTAAAAAAGTTTGAATAGGAGATCGATAGTTTTAATATTACTGATAATATTACTGATAATTTTCATCTACACTATTTTTGCTTCTTTGTCTGAATATCTCTATTTTTCCGGATTATATTTAGCATAAATGAAACATTCGAAATTGATTGTTATAGGATACAATGCTTTCAATGCCCTTATTGTTGTACCTTATCATCCATCATACAGCGCCATTTAAATTTATTCATATATGCCAGATATTTCATTTCATTTTAATTTGTTTCTGATCCGGTAGTTTCAAGTTTTATCTGTGTTTTACCACGTTAAATCGAGTTTTTAGTGAATTGAATTTGAATCTGTTCGTCCAAGCGTTGTTATTTTGCTAAAGTGCTAAAGTGAGTATTATTTCTGTTGCAATCAATGATTAAGACGGATTAGGTGGATATTTTCAAAAATAATGGCCTTGTGGGTAGATAAATATAGGCCACGTGAGCTATCTGCTTTAACCTATCATGTCAAACAAGCAAAGGATCTCATTGAAATCGTTAAGGTAAGAACTTTTTCTACTGCATTATCTTATCAAGGAAAGTGGGGAACGAAAAGAACAGGAACTGAATGTGAGTGGACGTTAGTAGTTTTTGGCTTTCTTCCACTTCAAAAGGCATTTTGGAAATTTGTTGAGGAAAATTGCCAACTATTGCTATATAGTTAGGACTTGCGTTTGGTAACCCAGCCTAGTACCTCAGTCCTTTGCGAGTGCTACTTATGTACATAAATATTGATATTGACTTATGTTTGGTGCATGTTGAGTTTAAATGGTACTTTTGTATTTTTTTAATTAAATGATTTAAGACAATTCATTTTCTTTTGAAACTTATCTTGATCAGAAAATTGCCAGTCCTTGAGGTAGCATCTTTTGGTTAGAAGTTCATCGTTCTCACCATAATTTATGATGCTTAAGGCTGGTGCAACAATCAATTAAAGGAAGTGTAAAAATCCTATCTCGAAAAATAAATTAGTGGGATGAAAGATTTAGTATCGCCTTGACTATAAATTTAACAAAATCGAACTGTAATTGGTAGTTGGATAAAGGGAATTATCAGTCATATGTTGAATAAATTTTCATTTTCTCTGTACTAAACGCAGATAAATTATTAAAACATTCCTTGATAACGAGGGACTGGTATAATAAAAGTCAAATGTTTCCAAAAAGATTTTGAGGAACTCTAATTTTTAAGATAGGTTTCAGGCCGGTGACTTTCCTCATTTGCTTGTATATGGCCCAAGCGGTGCTGGAAAAATGACTAGAATCTTTTGTATTTTGCGAGAACTTTACGGCAATGGTGTGGAGAAATTACGAATGGATGCACGAAGTTTTCAGGCTCCATCTGGCAAAAAATTGGAAATTCAAACCTTTAGCAGCAATTATCATATTCAGCTTAGTCCGGGGCAAGTTATTTGCACTTGTTTGGAACTCCTACTATTTGAAATATAGTGCAATTTCTGCTATAGAGTAAGAGTTAAAAGAAATTCTCAACTGAAGGTATTGTTGATTGCATTCTTTTATCCAAACATTCTCTTTTAATTTTTTGGCTTATAGGGAGGTTGGTTTCTACGACCGCATCGTTGTCCAGGAAATTATTAAACAAATGGCACAAATGCACCAGATTGATGCTGCAACACAACGAAATTTCAAAGGTTCAATATAATATTGGAATTTTAAATAGACTTGTGCTATCATAATGTTCCCTCTATTTTTATCAAACATACATATCATGATAAGAAATGACACGTGTCAGGCTGGTAAGCTTTATCTCACACATGGAGAAAATTGCACTATACTCATATTTCCAGATGATCTAGTTTTGTAATGTCAATATATCAATTGCCTTCAAATTAATGTATCCATTTTCTATATTTTCAGTTTACTTTTGCATTTAGATATATTTAAATTCAAGCTGTCGTTGTAAAAGAAATTTAATGTAAATTATTTTTTTAGTAGTCGTTTTAATGGAAGCAGATCAATTGACTCGAGATGCACAAAACGCGTTGCGTCGTACAATGGAGAAATATGCTCAAACATGCCGACTGATACTGTGTTGCGATTCAATCAGTAAAATTATCGATCCTCTGAAAAGTCGGTGCTTGGCGGTTCGTGTAGCTGCACCTTCGGATAATGATGTAAGTTTTATATAGGAAAATAACTGTTCTTGAGGTAAACCATGATCTTACTCAAAAGAATTTTGATGATAAATGAAACATGCACTATCTGAAATCCTTAAATTTTTCTTGTAAATTCAAAACCTCTGAAGCTCAAATTCATTTTCTATTCAACAGTTATGCTAACGACTTAAAAACTCTGCATAAAAAACATTTAATTGAGTTTCAGAATTGAAATTTTTCTAGGTAGCGAAAGCTGTTAAACTTGTTTGCAAGCAGGAAAATGTCCCCGTTCCTGAAAGTATCATTGCGAGAGTAGTGCAGAAAGCTAATGGCAACATGCGACGGGCTTTATTGATTATAGAGGCAGCAAAAGTGCAAAAGTAAATAATATTTTCTTAATTATGCAGTAATATTTATGTGTAAAAATTTTTAAAGAAATTTTTACATAACTCCTTGAGCTCGAAATTTTTAATTTCAAAAGTGCACATTCCATGGTTCTGGTTTCTGCTGTTATTTTTCATAATCACAATAAGTGTATTCTTTCTTAGCACTTTACTCCAGTCACGTCATTATTTCGCATTGTATATGGTGTTTCCGAGAAGAAATAAGTGTAATTGAGGGTAATTTAAGCTATTTTGTTTTCAGCTATCCATTCAAAGAGAACCAAGAAATTCCTGAACCAGAATGGGAAGTTTATTTGCAAGAAACGGCTAAAATGATGATACAGCAGCAAAATCCTGAGAAGTTTGTCTTAAGTTACTTTGAAAGATTTTATTATGACTCTAATTCGACTACTTTTTTTGTCTTCCTATATTATATTTACATTTTTACAGCCTTCTCAAAGTGCGGAATAGATTTTACGAATGTATTGGACACTGCATTCCTCCAAATATCATATTTATGGTATATTTGTACTATTCTAATACACAGCTTTATGTGGATTACATTTCTTAAAAATGGATCCTCTTTTTCATTATTGATTGCTATAGATTACAAAGAGATTTTAATGCTTAAAATTATGGTCTTAAAAATAACATATTTTCAGAAATTATTGCAAGAACTGCTGAAGTCCTGTGATAATAAAATTAAAGTTGAGGTGGTTGCTGCGGCGGCTGAATATGAGCATCGCTTAACACGTGGTAGCAAACCTATATTCCATTTGGAGGGTTTTGCTGCATCATTCATGGAAATCTATCACAGACATCAAAATGAGAATGCTATGGAGCATTAATGAAACATTCTGGATTATTATTGGTAATGTAGGTAAATTTCCTTTGATACACTTAATAACTTATTTTTTTCTAATCAAGAATAATACGGTTGATTATGCATTTGTGTATCTTTACTATTTAATTTTCATATTATGTTCTTATTGAATATGCAAGAAAAGGATACTGAAAATCACCATATTCATGAATACCATTCGACAAAAAAACTTCACGAATTATCAGCATATAAATTCTTTACACTGAAATAATTTCTAAAAAAATTATCGTTTTTATTGTTTTTATTCCTTCATGCTCTAACAGAGGCATTAAGTATATTAATAGTTACATAATTTTATTAGGACCAAAAAGAAAACTGGATTCTCATGTTGATCACGATCATAATCATGAAAATCTTGATGAATTAAATGTCGGTTTTAGTCCACGAAACATGCTTTAATATTTGCTGAAATTTTCCCTGAAATCTGTTTGCATGATTACTGAAGCGATTTGCAGACATATTTTTGGCATGCAACACGTTGTAGGAAGTTAAATCTTTTGATCTTTAATAGATCTTTTGATTGATTGTTATTACAGTATTTTTTTTTATCGCTTTAATTTGGTCCATACAGATATTATTGAAACGTTTTTAATGACAAATATTTTTGTAGGGGATAGTTTTTTCCAAAAGTTTAAATCTACATATCCATATTTGCACTATGCAATATTTATTCAGTGCTATCTATCTCACCTGTTATCTCTTGTTTTCGTGAATGATTTAAAAGTAAGATCTATAGTACTATGACAAATAATGTACTATTTTAATGATTTAATGGCAGTGACAATCTGACTCTGCCAATTTGTAAAAAAATTCACAAGTGAACTTTGAAATTGCAACAGTTTTAATTGCTCACCGTTCTCACTATTAAAGCCAGTCTTTTTTACTTCGTTTTGTTAATATTTCAACATTTTGTTGTTTCGAATTTAAATAAATAATTTGTTCTATTCGCCTTGAAAGCATTCATAGTAATAATGATTTGCAAATCATTATCGATATGAGAATTTAGTGCATTTGAATAAATATTTACTTTTTGATTTTTTCTCCTTGCATCCGTTCAAATCATCAGTAGCCTTTCGTAGTACGCCAATATTACTAATGCCATAATAGTGAAAAATGAGGAAACAAAAATTGTATGATAAGGATTATTTTTTCTTTCCGTATTACATCAATATTTCCTGAATGATAGTAAATTTGAAATTTTTTTTAGCACTTTTTTTCAATTGAAGAGATTCAATTTTCAACTTATTTCAACAGGGAACATCCGAATGATTATTAGTGAAATTGATTTTGATGAGTAATTGTGGGTATGCGAACAAATGCATATTTTAAAATTTGTAAAGTATGAGCAGTTTCGATCCCATAAATTACGCCCGTACACAAAGCTTTCCACTTCTTTTAAATTCGAAGTTTAAAGTTTTTCTATTGTTTTAATATACTTCATTCAATTTCCGAAATATTTGAGCGACTTTCAAAAGCTTTGTTTTAATGATTAGTCTTTTAGAATAATTTTTTTTAATTGAAATATTAGATGTTATATGCTTTATAAAACTATAAATTTAATGGTAATATATGTCATTCAATTTTTCTACAACAATAATTGTAATTATAGTAATTAGCTCTTATGATTATTTCTATTGTATCAATATCATTAACATTAAAAATATGATTTAAATATCGCTTAGCATTTATTTCGTTAAAAATATATTATTGATAACAATGAAAACCTGTTCTATTACTCACTAATTGCACTGGTTGCATGTGTATGTGAGCTCAAGTATTCTTCGTTTCACTCATTTGCAACTTCACGAATTTTACATTCCAATATAAACATGACAGATTTTAGGATTCTCTGCTCTCACTTAAATTGCCATAAAATTTGAGATTGAAAAAAAAAATGTTTGTTTATCATTATATTGCGATAAGATGAAAGATCGAAGTATTATGACAAAGGTAGATAATTTAAACAATGTATTGTTTAAGTTGTCTACCTTTGTCATAATATTGTTTTGATCTTTTTTAATCTACCTTTGTCTTTTATATGCGTAGTATTATTGTTATTATTATTACTATTATTATTATTTATTATGATTATTATTATTTATTAATATTACTATCACTAATCGTTATTAATTACTATTATTATTAGATTATTATTATTATTATTTATTATTATTAATTATTAATTATTATTGTTGATTATTATTATTGATTGTTATTATTATTTATTATTGTTGATTATTATTATTGATTGTTATTATTATTTATTATTATTGATGATTATTATTAGTTATTGTTATTGTTATTATTATTATTATTTATTATGATTATTATTATTTATTGTTATTTATTAATATTATTATCACTAATCATTATTAATAACTCTTATCATTTGATTATTATTATTGATTATTAATTATTATTGATTATTATTATTATTAATTATTATTGTTAGTTATTACAATTAATTATTACTATTATTTATTACCATTAATTATTAACTATTATTATTATTATTATTATTATAAAATTAAATCTGAATATCTCCCTGTTTACAATCTTTAAAATTATAACTAAAATAAATATTTTGAATTATATAATTCTTTCGAAATGATCGTTAAGTTTTCTGCGCCTTAATAAAATGTTTATTAAGTAATAAACAAATGTGTGTTATTTGATAATATTAATTTGTTGTAAACATATTTTTATCCTTACTTACTTTAAATACTTACATTAAAAATGGGATGTTTTAAACAGATGTCTATTTTCAAGTGCAAATGTCAAATTTCAATAATCCATTTTATCTTTTTTGTTTTTCACAATTTTTGCTATATTTTTCCATTTCTTCATTTTTACAACATCTAATATTTCATTTTTTATTGCTTTTCGTTTACTGCTTTTTCAAATTTTAAATTTTATTTTCAAAAAAAAAAAAAGCATCAACATTTTGAAATGTGATGATAAATAAGTTGAAGTTAGGTATAAGTGTTTTGTGGAATTTTTAAAACGATGATTCATCGCGCATTTTTTTACAGTAAAGTAGAAAATATTATTATTGTTGTTATTATTACTGTTATTACTATTATTATTATTATTGTTATTACTATTATTATTTATTGTTATTATTATTTATTATTATTATCATTTATTAATATTATTATTATTATTATTATTATTATTATTATTATCACTAATCACTATTAGTTAATATTATTATTAGATTAATATTTATTATTATTATAACAATATAATAATTATTATTATATTATTATTATAACTATAAAAAAAAGCTTTCTTTTTAAAAATTGAAAAAAATATTTCTTTTTTTAAAAACAAATGTGTATTTTTGAAAAAAACATATTTTACACATTTTAACATTACCACAAAATGTGATGATGGATGTTGGACAATTCGAAAATTTTTCATTTGACTTATTTTTCAACGGATAGAAAGAGCACTATTATACTTTCTATTAGACAAATATCATTTTTAGACAGCCTTCATTGACAAATTTAATTATTATTATATTTACCTTAACTTTTCTTTTTTGTTATATTGGTGTCTTCCTTTCTGCTTCCATTTTTCCTTTTCATCACTAGTTGATATAATTAATCAATTTTTATCAGTTAGCTTGGTGATATAAATTTTATTGTATAGAAAGATTTATTTACTTAGTCTTATTTTCT
>CAKAEH010001695.1:0-36809 GCA_916381525.1 Cercopithifilaria johnstoni | reverse complement strand
CAGTTCAGGTATTTAGAAGTGTATTAAAAGAAGTTTGTTAAAGGTTATTGGCGAGGACACGTTGCTAGAAATATGTGGACGCTGGGAAACGCCCATGCTCAGTATAGTATCGTGCACCGTGAACACAAGCCATGCGAAATATGCTAATCTTCGTTTCTTTTCACTAAAATTATTGATTTATTGGATTTTAATTTATTATTGTATAATAATTTATAATTGAATATGAGAAGTTAAAAATGATTGAAAAGAAAAATATCAATGAAATTAGAAAGTAATTTAGTGATAGGCAATATTGAAATGAAACGAAATGATAACAACAATTTATATATCAATTACTCTTTGTTGAAATTTTAATTTAATTCAAAAAAATAAGATGAAAAACAAATAGATGATAAAATGATAAATGATAAAAAGATAAAAGGGATATTTTTAAATGGTAAAATGATGAATTTAAATGATAAAAATGATAAAACGAAAATCTTCGTATGATAAAATGATAATATTAATAAGTATATTATTAATTTATAAGAAATGAATATATTTCAACAAAAAAAAAACGTTGTAAATTTTATTGCCAATTATTTTTCCACTCTATTCTTTTTCATTTTTCTCTTTTTCTCTAATATAATTTTTAAATGATAAAAATATGTCAGATTGTAAAAATTTGCTATCAATTGTTAATTTAAAAATTTGAAAGATAACAGTTGTGAGAGAGTAAATTATTGTTAACGAATACAAATTAAATGTAATGATTAATAAATCATATTTGAGCAATCTTATTAATTACTATTTTAGTTTATCTTTTTACTAATCCATTCAAAATTGAAAGATTTCACTAAACAAAAATGGATTAAGTTTAAATTCAATAAAAAGAATTATATCTTTATGAATAATATATATATAAATAATAATTAATAAAAATTTTGGTTTCGATCTTTCTTTTTTAAATATTATTTTAGTTAAATTAAAATTAGATATAGTTTAATTTTGTTTTTCAAGTATTCAATTAATCTTATTAGATTTATGCTTTAAAAATTAGAATTTAACTAATATCTTAGGAAAGAACAAAATCACAATTTGAATTTGGAAATAATAACTACGGCATTAAATATGATCGATGTTAAGCGAAGTAAAATTTTGAAATAGAAACAGCTGGTGATGCATTACGACAAACGTAGTTTAATTATTTAATTGAGGCAAATTTCATCATATATTTTCCAAAATTAATATTTTTGTGCATTTCGTAAGATATAATGCAAGTCATCTATTTTAATGATTTGTTACTAATTTTATTCAATTAATAATTAATAGAACAATCAGGAAGGAATACTAAATTATTCATTAACACCTTGCATTTTATCTTTTTACCTTTACTTTCATCTTCTTCCGCCTTCCATTTTTTTGATTCGGAATGATGTAAAGAATTCATGATAGTTTTTAAATTTTTGAAAATTCGAATAACAACCATTTTATTAGGAAAAAAAAGGGATGATATAATATCCCCAAGTGACTCATTGCTTAGAGATTTTACTTGAAATGTATTTCTAAATTGAAGTTTGCCTAAAAATTGAAGTATCCTATAAATATTATTTTTTCCAAATGAAAAAAATGATCAATTTTGGAAAATGGAAAAATATTTTTTTTAAAAATGAAAAAGAAATAAATTATTTTTTTCATTTACCATAGGTAACTATTTGAAATATTTATGAATATTTGGAATTATAGGAAAATATATGAGAAATTAAGTATAGTTAGCATAGTAATAATTAAACCAAGAATGAGAATGATATAAATTTCAAAAAATTTTGACATTTTCAATTAACTACAAAGTATCGTAAAGTATTATTATATGATATAAATTTACCAGCTCTATTAATAGTGTAATTTCAAATATCTTTGACAAATTAAAAAATTCGAAATATATGTATTTGCTCGATTTATTTATTTATTCGTTAATCCATTCAATTATTTATCGATTTACAATCATTTCAAAAAGCATAAATGAAGCAATAACAGTGTGTAATGAAGAAATTTATGCTTTTGAAATTATTTGATAATTATCATTTAAATCTCTTTTAAATTAATTTTAACTTATCAATCATTGTATATTCGTTCTTTAATTTTTATCCCTCAAAACTATTAATATACCTGTAAGTATTATTTTTCATTCAAAACTACGTATTCATATATTGATAATAGTGATAACGTTTTTTTTTGTTGTTCGATAAGATTCTTTCGAAGAATTACCTAAAATGATGAAATAAAAAAAAGGTGGATAGAAGAAGAATAATGGAAATACGAATGATATTGTAATAATATTTTGTAGTAGTTATGATAAGCTGATAATAATGGATATGACAGCAATTGTTTTATTATAGTTATGATAAGCTCTTAATAATAGATATGGTAATATTACTTAATAATAGTTATGATAAGCTGATAATAATGGATATGATAATATTTTACAATAATTGTAGTGAGCTAATACTAGTGGATATGATAATAATATCTTGTAAAATTTATGATAAGCTGATAATAATGGATATATAATTTCTGTTTTTTGTTTATTTCTAGTTTTCATTGATCAATGCAAATTCACTTTTATTAAAATGAAAAATAAATTTGAATAATTTGAAAGAAGGAAAGGAATAAATGAACGAACGAAATTTTTTCTCTTTAATTTAAAAGTATTAAAAGTATTAAGATGAATTTAAGTTAATTATTAAAAGTACCGAAATGATCACTTAAAAGTATTAAAATGAATTTCAGTATTAAAAGTACTGAAATGATCAATTTAAAGTATTAAAATGAATTTAATTAAAGCATTAATAAAATGGCAAGCATTTGTTTGTTCGATAATATCAAACATTGTTTTAATCAAATTATTTCCTTTGCAATTACCGGAAAGAAAGAAAAAAAGAATTTAAATTTAAATTATAAATTAATTAAATTAAAACGATTGATAAAATTTGATTAAAAAAATGAAACCTAAAATGAGAAATGATAAAAGAAAAAGAAATTAATTCCTAAAACAAACCAATAATTTTTCAGTCTTTAAATAAAACTAAAGAGAACGATTAGTTTTATACATAGCATTATGTGAAATTAAATATCAAATCAAATATTCAAACTTTTTTTTAAGACTCTTTTAATACTTTTTTTTCCTTTAATATAAATGAATGAAAAATGTGAAAATAATTTTTTGGAAATTTAAAAATTTCTGACCGAATGTAAAATATAAAACTTCATCATTATACATAATCTTTGTTCCATTTCGTCTGTCATCTTCAATCCGGTCTTTCTAGTATTTTACACTGATTCTCTTCTCATTCCGTTATCTCCATCCGGTCTCTCTAGTATTTTACACTGATTCTCTTCTCATTCCGTTATCTTCATCCGGTCTCTCTAGTATTTTACACCGATTCTCTTCTCATTCCGTTATCTTCATCCGGTCTCTCTAGTATTTTACACCGATTCTCTTCTTCTCATTCCGTTTCTTTCTTTTTTCATTTCTTACGAAAATATTATCGTCGAATTTTTTTTAACAAATTTACAAACAAAAAATTATTACAACAAAATTTTCCACAATTATTATTAAAATTATAATTTGAAAAAAAAATTATAAAAAAATTTATTTGACAAAATGAAAATACAATGAAATTTCAATCATTTCATTTTGAACTTATTCTTTCCTAATAATAATAATCTCATAATATAACGATAATAATAATAACAAATAATCGTTATTTTTCATTTCAGATGATTTTGAAAAAATTTGAGCAATTGAAAGAATGAGAATTATTATTCGTAATATTTTGTTTGATTTAATTCTTTCACTCAATTTCATCGCATTTCGCATTTTTCCCACAAATCATTTATTCCACTTTTCTTTCTTTCTCTCTCTCTCTTTTTTAATTATATTAATTTCTATTTAGGATTTTTTATTTTAAATAATAATCTATTTTTCATCATTTTCATTTATAGTAATTAATTATAAAATTATATGGAATTCTCAGGGATTGAATAGTAAATATTTATCCATATAGGAGTTATTAGCTATATATTAAATTTGTTTTTCATCATTTTCATTATAATAATTGATTTGAAAAATTATATGGAATTCATAGGGATAGAATAATAAATATTTATCATATAAAGTTTATTAGTTATATATTAAATTTTCTTTTATCATTTTCATTTTTTGTAATTAATTAAAAAATTATACGGAATTCTTGGGGATCGAATAGCAATTATTTATCATTTCGAAGTTATTAATTATATATCAATTGTAAATTTCATTTTGCAGGCATTAACAATTCGTTCTTCTTTTTGTTGTCATTTTTTAAAATATATTCGTTCTCATGTTAATTATTATATATAATAATTCGATCTCAATTACTTTTCATTTTCAATTTGTTTCTTATTACAATTTAATATAACTATCCCTCTGTAATTGTGTGCGTGTATACATTTAAATTAGTATGTTTATTAACGAAGAGACATGATATGATGATTGATGATGAAGATGATAAACAGGTTTTCATCAATGTATACTACGAAAAATAAATGATAGAAGGATGAAGGAGAAAGAGGAAACAAAAACTCATTCTAATAAATTATATTGTAAAATTCTTTGTTATTTTTGATTGAATATATTTTATGTATTTGTTTTTTCCTATATGAAAATACAAACGATTAAAAAGATAAAAATTTAGTGATAACATGATAAGAAAGAAAATCGAATAATATTGGAAGGGATAGGTAAAACGAAAAAAAAGATCATTTGAAATAAAATTTGATAATTTATTAATTTTTGTGATTCAATTTGTTTTATATTTTTATATTGTTTTGACAAAAGGATAGTATTGATAAGATAATCATCAGCCCTATTATTATTAGTTTAATAATATTATTAATCTCTTATGAACTTTTTTAGTCTGATTTATATTTGAAATGATGATTTTTTGAAGCATCTAAAGCGGATTAGTTGTTATATGAAGTAGGTGAATTGATTTCATGAATTCGTGTAATAGCAAACTATTTATAAGATAGTAACAAATAATAATAATGATAATAATTAATAATGAGAAGTAATGAATATAATAATAAATAATAACAGATAATAACAATAACAATAAATAATAATTCATAATAATAATAAATAATAAGTAAAAACAATACAGCAACTAATAATAAATAACAATAACTTAAGATTGCTTGTTGAGCTATTGGTTCAAGCGAGTTTGATAGGCTATGAATGGTAACACTTTACTGTTCAAACGTAGTATATCAGCCTGACAATTCCTGATAATTGTGCTACGTCAAGAATAAAACTCTTTATCAAATAAAAAATCTTTACAACTACTCCACTGCCGTGTGCCACACAAAGAATCTCATAAATTCACAATATATTTTGGTGCCGCGAGCCGGAAAATTTCTACGTCTATAATCATTTGTGCGCAACAACCAAAAGAATAATTGAAAAAAATTCTTAATGAAATCAAAGAAATGAATCTAACATTGTTGGATCAAATGTTGACCAGAAAACAATTCTGCCTATAATACCAGGCTTGGAAAAAATCGGAAAGAAAATAATGCGCCTCGAACTACACATCGGCATTTTCGAAGCTCAACAAATCAACAAATTCCGATACCATCAATGAAAAGGAAGAAGAAAGATACTCATATTGATCTCTAACGATAAAGATATTTTAAATTCAAGAAGTGAAGAAAAATGTCATTATAATTTTATGGATAAAAGTGACTCTCAGTCATTGCTTCAACGTTTAAAACTAAGGCTGATCTAACTTGCCAACAAAAGGCCAACAAAGAGCATACCATCCCAACTGTGAATTTCACTCAATTACCACTGCCTGCTTTCAATAGTAATCCAAAATTATGGACAGGATTATGGAATAGTTTCGATGCTGCAGAGCATCTGCAAAAATTCCAGATATTCAAAAATTAAATTATCTAACTGCACGTTTTAATGGAGACGCCTTAGTAGCCAGCCTCTAATGGCTGCGACATAATTTCAGAAAACTATGACGTTATAAGGAAAGTCTTCAACGAAAAATTCGGGCAATCGTTTTAATTAAAACATTTTTCTTCAAGGCATCACATTCCACCAAAGAAAATGATTGAGAATGGAAGGTGACAGTCGAAATCATGGAAAGGCGATTATTAGAAGCTAATCTTTCCTTTAGTCCTTCTTTTTTCTCATCTCTTCTACTGTCCACTTCCTTTATCTCTTTGTTTTATTTTGGAGTCATTTTCATTAAATCATTCTTATTTATCCATTCATTGGCTATTTGAATGAACTGATCGCATCGATGATTTCTTCTCCCATATATTTCAGTGTTTCTCATATATTTCAGTATTTCCGTATTCTCTTTTCCTTCCGCTTCGTTATTTCACTCAATCCAATTTCTTACTTCTAATCCTTTGTTGGCCTTAAATCTTTGTTATTTGTAGGTAATGATTAATTTACGTGGAAATTGTCAAATGAAAAAAGTATTTTATTATCAGTTCATATTTATCCATCAGTGATTAAAATGAGGCATTTTAATATAATCCTTTTACCATTCATGCAATAATGAAACAAAACTATGTGTTAAAAAAGCTATCTGTGATGCGCTAACATGATAATAATTGTGATGAAATAGTAACAATATTAATAATATAAGTAGTAATAATAATTATTATTTATAAATAGTAGCAATAATAATAACAATAAGTGATAATGCTTGTAATGATAAGTAGTGACAATAATAACAATTAATAATAAATAATAATATTAATAACAATTACAATAATAATAAATAATGACAATAATAATAATGATAATATTAATTCCAATAATGTTTTAATTTCTGATATCTGCGTGAATCATCTTCAAATATTAAGATGATGATGAAAACGAAATTGGTGAAGAATGAGTGCTTTTTCTAACTCCGGATTTTTCATCGTCGTAAAAATTTCCATCACTTTTTTTTTGCTATAAAGTTTCCATCAAGCATATAATATCTTTTTCAATGCATTTTTATTACATTCATTTAATGATCCATTAAAAATTACAGTTTAATGATCCATTTAAAATTACAATTTTGTTAGAAAAGAATGTATCATTCAACAACTATTAGCGTAATTGGCTTTTTTCAATATTCGATATTCAAAAATTTTTTAAATCGAAAAAATTGGTGAAAAGAACGTTTTCGGAATTCAAACTTCAAACATTAAAATATTTGGAGGAAATAAAGAAATGAAATGTTGTTAAAAATTTTATTAATAAAAGCATTTGAATTTGCTGAAAAGATTTCATAGCATTTTGTAAATGTTTTCTTTTTTATTATATTAAATTAATTATAACAATAAATTTCACATAAAACAAAAATACTGCTCAGTCTCTCTCTCTCTCTCTCTCTCTCTCTCTCTTTCTCTCTCTCTAATGCTTGTCGTTTGATTCAAGAAGAAAAAGCTATACTAATCAATTCTAATGTTAAATGATAACTAATCAAATTAAACAAAAAGAAAATTCGTTTCTCTTATTTTTAATTCTTTCCACAATAAATTGTCGGCCAAAACTTATCTTTCTCTTTATCATTTTTTATCTTTCTCTTATCTTTTTCTTATCATTTCTACGCAATGTTTTTTTTGAGAAAATTTTCGTGTGATATATATTGAAATTTTATAGGGAAAAAAATGTAGGAAATTTGTAATTCACATATAATTGAATTATTTTTATCGATTATCGGAATAGCTAAAAGAAAATTTTAAATTTCAAATTTTTAATTAATTAAATTAAACATTTAAAATATTAAAATATTTTTTCCTTTTTCTCTCAATAATTTATCAACAATGTTGAAAATACAATAAAATTCTTCGTTTTTCTCTTTTTCTTTCTTTCTCTCTCTCCCTCTCTTTTATTCCAAATTTTCTTTTTCGAACTGAAAAATTTAAGTAACAAAAAGTTTCGCATTAAATGTTAAATTTGATTTATTGCAAAAATGCAAACATTTGAATTAATTCTTTTTTATGCGATAATTTAATGGAATGAATTCCTTTCTTCCATTCATTCTAATTATTTTTGCATATGTAAAATATGTAATTAGTTTTGCATTTTGTAATTAGTTCGTTTTTTTTGTTATTTATTTATTTATTATCAAAAACAAAGAGAAACAATTAAATTTTCCTTTTAATTACATTCATTTTATTTATACTGAATGAATTAAAATTTTAGCTAATTCTTTTCCCTTTTTCTCTTCGATCTTTTCATAATTCGAAACTAATTAATATTCAAAATTAAATTATCAAAATTAAATAATTGAAAAGTGTTATCAGCATAAAATGGAAATAATCCATTTAATAGTAATGATAATATAATTATTTGATTTTGATTATTTAATTTCTTTTTTTCGTTACCTTCATAAGATTATTATTTATATTTTTGTATTTTATTTATATTTTTATTTGTAAAGCTTGCCAATGTTACTTAAAAATAATATTAAATAATTGAAATCAATAATAACATTACCATTATAATTATACGGTAAATTTATTTGCTATTTCATTTTTTATTAATATTAATTGTTTTACATTTCTCTTTTTTTTTCGGCATCATTTAATCATTTATTGATATGTATCGAATACATTCCAATGTTTTGTGAAACTTATCATTCCAATAAGGCTCTTATCAATAACATAAATTACATTCCTTTCGTTATAGTTCCATTATACGTTGGTTTCATTTCATTAAATGACAGTAATAAAAAAAATAGAAGCTTATCATTTATCACCTAAACTATTTATCAATATTTATTCATTTTATTTTGTTATAAAATTATTTTTTGCAAAAATAATTCTTTTCATTTTTCGTTTAATTTTTCTTTTCTAAAACAAAAGGCAGTCATCAAAAATAAAAATTAATGTAATTTGTAATTGCAAAATGTCTTGCTTTTATTTCACAAAAATATTTAGGAATGATAAAAGAAAGTATAACTGTCAACAATATTTCTTATTATTCCTCATCACTGATTTACTATTATTATTAGATCATTGGTAAAGAAAATATTATGATTTTGTTTTTTTTTACATTTTTAAATGATAGCAAATTTTGTTGACAACATATATCATATAAATGATATGATCGATTATTAATTAATTGCTATGTTTACATAAGAATTTTCTTATTTAAATATTTGTTAAACAAATGACATTATCAAATATCATCATTGGTTAAAAATAAATTTTTCAAAATGCTATTCATTATAATTAATTATATGATAATTATGATTACAATATCAGAAAAATATTTCATATTTCATATCATCAATTAAAAAATGAATCATCAAATTTCAATTTAACAAATTGCTGAAAATTTTCTTTTCATTTTTTTTGCTTCATATTTATTTTTCAAAATTTCGAATTTTAATGGTTAATTTGAAAATTTTCTAATTACTTCAGTATTTTTTTTTGTTTTAAATATTAATTGAATTAATGAAAAATGTTAGAATTTTTTTAATTATTTTCAAAAAATATTTTTGCTAATTTAAAAAGAAATATTAGTAATTTGTCTCTTTTTTTTAATTGTGTTTTGTTTTAAAAATTAATTTGAAAACATTTTACTCTTTCGTTCTTCTAATTTGATAATTTCTCTTTTCTTTGCTTTGCATTAACAATTAACAAAAAACTGGTTACAATGATTTCCAAAATGTAATGTTAATTTTTGCAACCAATCGAAACAATCTTTATTTCTTTTTCCTTCTAAAATGTAATGTTAATTTTTGCAACCAATCGAAGCAATCTTTCTTTCTTTCATTTCAAAAATATATATTTATAGGATGTCAAATGTAAAATTTATATGATTCTTTCCAGAATATTTCAATTGGTCTTTAAAATTATTTTCCATAACAAAAAAGAATTATAAATTTATTTTTAAATTGCACCAAAAAAATGGATGAAATAAAAATTTGAAATTTTCAAATTATTATGGTTGATTTAGAAAAAGGAAATGTATATATAAATATGTATGTTTGAGGAATAATTTTTAAATTCAGAATGATTTGCAGTAATTTTATTTTTTCGTTTTTCTTCTCTCAATTTATTGTTACTACAATTAAATAATACAGAATACCTGATATTTTGATTTAAAAACCAGCCTGTATATTTTAGCAAAAAAAAGTTTTATAATAATTGAAACAATAAACTGACTTAATAAAAATAGAATTGAAATGATAAGTATGATAAGGTATAAGTAGAGAAGTATGCAAATATGCCCCTCACATTTTTTTGATTTAAAAACCAGCCTGTATATTTTACAAAAAAATTTTCATAAAAATTGAAATAGTTAATTGACTTAACAAACATAGAATTGAAATGATAAGTATGATAAGGTATAAGTAGAGAAGTATGCAAATATGACAGGAAAAAATAAGAAAATTATAATTTAGTTAGTTATAAAAGATTTTTTCAAAGAAAATTAATTACTTAATGAGAAATAAGTTTTCTGCAATTTGTTGAAAATGAGCAAAATTTCACAGAAAAAAAATTAGTATTATTTTTGAAATTATTTACATTTATCAATTTTTATTTTTATAATGACAAGTAAATTGATTAAATGATATACTAATTACTGACAGTTGCTTTCTTGATAACTTTGAAAATGTTGTCAATATTTATGCTTGTGAATTATTCTTGCAGTTAATAAACGTTACTGATCTTTAATCCGTTATAAATGTTAAGAAATAATTTTAATTTTATCTCGAAAATTTCCGAATATTTAGTTTTGATAATTTTAAGCATCAATTTTTTGAATAGCAACAAATTGTAATGGTGGTTCGAACACAGTCAGGACGAGGTTTAGGATGGATCGTTGCAGCTTTCTTCATCGTTGCAGATATGGTTGGTGGTGGAGTTGTAGCAATGCCCGTTGCATTCCTTCAAACAGGTAAATCGTTTTAAAAAAAGAAAAGGTAAAAACTTTTTCTGCAATAATATTCCATAATATTTAACTTTATCTAGTATTTTCTTTTGCAATTATTTCATCAAATCCTTTTGCTAACTTATTGAAATTATGAAAATAGAAATGAAAATTTCAGTTTGGAAATAAAACTTATGCTTAATTATGAATGCTAGCTATGTGATTTTTTTCGAATATTAATTTATAACTATATTCAATGTTTGTAGGAATAAACAGATAGTTTGAAACGGTATAATTTGAAATTGAATTTCAATTTATATCATATTTTAATTTAAACAATTTTTAATTATGACTACTCTAACAAAAAATCTTTTTACAACATTAATCAATAATAATTTAACATTGGTAAATAAAAGAACCTAATATTACAAATATTTATTTGTAGGGCTTGTCATTGGTATAATATTTATGGTTGTGATAACAATATTTTTCGCTTACACGGCTCATCTACTCAGCCAGAATTGGATCATTATGCAGCAACGATGGCCGGTTTATCAGAGTCACTGTCGTAAACCATATACCGAAATGGCGATGAGAAGTATGGGAAAAACGATGAAGTAATAACTTCAAAAAAACTTAAAATTTTCTTTTAATTTATTTTTTAATTGTCTATTTCGTACAATTATTATCATTATCATTATCATTTTTCTTGATTGCATTTTTATTATTATAATCATATTATTATTCCTAATTATTATTTATTATCATTATCATTATCAATCAAATTTTCATCACTATCATTCATTAACGTTTCCTGATATCAAAGTATTGCGCTAACAAATTTCAGGATAATTGCTGCTCGTATTGTTTATTTGACAATGTTTGGCACATCAGTGGTATTTATATTACTTTCGACTAAAATTTTTCAACATTTTTTGGCATCATTTTTTGGCATTGATATTAGCCTTTGCTATTTGATATGTGTTATAACCATTGCTATTATGCCGCTCACATATCTCAAATCGCCAGCTGATTTTTGGTAACTTGTCTAATTTATTAACTCTTTAATTAATATTTATTGCAAGTATTATCATTACCATGTAATTCTATACTCATTTAAAAGTATAGTATATTAACATTTCATTTCAGGTTAGCAATTGTAATTGCAATGTTATGTACCGTCATGGCGGTTTTATTGATTGCTTTGGGTATTAGTTTAGATATACGCGCATGTATATCAGAAGCGTATTATCCAAAAGCTTCAATTAGTGGTGCAGTGGTTAGCTTAGGTACTTTCCTGTTTGCATTCAGTGGTCATCAGGTATTTCCTACCATTCAACACGATATGCGTCGTCCCATTGATTTCTCTAAATCGATCATTCTTGGTTTTTGTAGTAAGTTTGATTGTATCTTTGATTTTCTTCTTCATCTTAATAACAATAATTAAATTATGCAAATTATTAAATTCAAAAAAAATGAAAGTATTTAAAGAAAAGAATAAAATACAAAGAACTAATTAGTAATTTTAATTAAATTTCAAAGAAAATTCAGTGTCAATTCACGATAATTGACAATAATCGTAAATTTATTATTAAATTAATTAAAATTATGCCCTTATTAAGATATTTTTTCCCATTATCAACTGATTCATTGCAATTTCATAATATTATCGATGAATTTCTTCTAAATTTTTAGTTGTGACATTATTGTATATGCCATTATCGGTTTACGGTTATTTGACATACGGTAGCAGCATGTATAGTTCGATAATCGATTCCATCCAAACATCATGGATCCGGCATGCGGCTAATTTAACCATAGCTATTCATTGTATTTTTGCTTTAATCATTATGGTTAATCCGTTAAATCAACAAGCTGAACATTTCTTCAATGCACCACATTGTTAGTCTTTTAACTTTCAAAAACAAAGTTTGAATATTTTTAGTAGACAATGAAAATGTCAGAAGTACAATTTCTTATGGCTATACTTTAAAATTCAATTTCTTAATCAAATAATTCATATTTTCCAATCTAATGAAATTTGATAAACCCTGTTATGTATAATATATATACATGATACAAGAAGTATACATGAAGTACATATATATATATATAATAATAATTTCATTAGTCATATTTGAACTATCATTTTAACATTAAAAGTTAAATATAAATTATTAAATTGGATGTGTAATAACAAGCTTGCAAATTTGATTCATTTTTAATAATTAATTCATATTTTAAATTAGAATTATTAACATATTACCATTTTTACTTCATTTATTTTTATTTTCATTTTCTTATAGCATTTGGAATTGAACGTGTGCTAATCCGTTCCGGTGTACTATTCACAATACTATTTTGTGCTCTAACTGTACCCGATTTTGGACCATTTATGAATTTAGTTGGTGCATTAACAAATCCACCAACTTGTGTTTTATTGCCAGCATTAACAAATTTATATCTAAATGCAATGAGTATTGATGAAAAAACCGGCGATTACAAAATACCAACATTTCCTGAGTAAGTGCAAATACATAAATTCCTAATATTCTCATTATCAGTTTTGCTGAAACCGACGGAAAACTGAATTTCAACAAAAAGCAAACATTTATCGAAATATTTGATAAGATTATTAAATTATTGATAAATTGAAAATTCATCATATTTAACGATATTCTTGCAGAGTTATACGAAGGACTGATATTAAAAAATTGCTATGGAATGGTTTTATTATTAGTAAGTATTTTCATTTTCAATTTCACATAAATTATTTTACAATTACTAACGAAGCCAAAGAATTTCAAATAGAAATTCAATAATGATGTCAAAGACTCAACTGACTTCATTAGTAACTAATTAATAATTTCAAATAAAACAAAGAATATATTTGATAGATTTTATACTTTTTGTTAATATTCAATTTAATATTTTTTGATATTTTTTATTTTCACTAAAATTTTGCAAATACCTTTTTGATTTTATTGTTTTTCTTTTTAGCAAAATAAATAAAATTGAAACAAACATAATAAAATGCAATAAATTATATTAATTAAAATGGTAAAATTAATTTTCTTCAGATTAATTAATAAATCTCTTCTTTATTTATTTCATAGCCTCTTTTTCAATTTTAAACGATGATGACATCATTAATTTATTTGTTGACCTCAATTTACACCTTCTATTAGTATATTTTGTGAATTAAATATTTAATTAATGAAGATGAATAATTAATCGGTACTGTTTTCTTCTTTCGTTTCAGTGACCGCATTAATAGCTGGCATTGTAAGTGCCTATTTGGCAGTACAAGAAATTTTGACAGTTCATTTTACACCACCATGCTACCTCCGACCATTTTTTACGCAGTCCTATGAAATTTTACATAATGAAAAGATTCGTTGCTGTGGTGTGGGACAAAATATTTACATCTATGGTAATGCTACCGAAATGTGCCAAATATCAACTCAAGTATTATCGTGATAATATCAATTATTGATTACCGTTATTGTTAGATCAAAATGAAGAAAAAAATGATAGCAATTGTTATTATAATTATTATTATATATATCATCCTTATAATTATTATTATTATTATATATATCATCCTTATCTTTGAGCAATAAAAATTGTTTAATTTCAAGTTTTATCATTTGATAATTGTAAAAATTTCGTAACATAGTAAATGCTATCATTTGCTATGTTATCATTTCATTTTAATATCTTTCTCTTTGCAATTATCAAATGATTAAAATATTATGAAAAATAAAATATCGGAAAAGGTACTAACAATAAATTGATACATTAATCTTCTTTTTTGCATTAAACAAGAAAACAGTTATTCGAATTCTAATACTTTCAAATTATCTTTTTCATTTAGAAAAAGTTTTGTAATTCTATGCCTAATTATTATTATTATTACTCTTCATTATTTATTATTATCATTATCTAATATTATTCATGATTATTAATTATTCATTATTATTCGGTATCATTTATTCATTATTATTTATATTTATTGATTACTACTATCATTCATGTTTATTAATTATTCACCATTATTCATGGTCGTTTATTATTATAATTATTATTATGATTATTTTACCAATACCCTTCAGTTTTTGAGCATATAGAAAATTTGAATTTAGCATTTAATTAGTCAAATTATTTATGTTATATCAAAGCTTGAATTTAGTATATTAATTTGCTCAATTATTCATTTCATACTAAATAATAATTCTTGATTTTCTGTTAAAATTAAAACATTTGATGGAAAGAAAGAGAAATTATTAAAATTCGTAAATTTGATAAAATAATTGTGCAAAAATTACAAAATTTTGTGTTCTTCTTGAAAGTGTCATCATGAAAATCATTTAATAATTATGCAAAATTAGATTTCTTCTTTTATTTCTGCTTAAATTATTAATTAATTAAATGTAATTATTGTATAGCACATTGTCTAAATTTACGGCACAAACTATTATTAAATGATTTTGATATTTTACTAATAACAACAACAACAACAACTCATATGCTAACCAAAATTGCATAATTTAAAATAATGTCAATGAATTTTTTGCATATTAGTAAAACAATTTCAATTATTTGTTATTCATTTCTTTTTGCCAATATTTTGAACTCGCTTATCATAAAATCTTCGATGAACATTACATTTTCGTACAAAATTTAAATATGTCATACAGTATGAAATTTTTGCAAAAATAATTAAGCAGAAAAAAAGGAAAAGAGAAGATGAAATTTTGCGATGTAAATGAAATACGAAAGAAAAGGTTGACGATGTTTACAAAAAGAAACAAAAGAATCGATCCATTCTGAAATTTGACTGCAAAGGAGAAAACCAAATATTGAAAATATAAATAAGATAAATATCGATAAAGAATTCTATTCATAATTTAATTCGATTCAATTTTTCGCCGTTGAAATAAATTGCAAGTTATATTTTGCAAGTTTAAGATCAAAATATGTAAATACACGTATAATATGGACAAAAAGAATTTTTACTTGTATTAATTAATTTTCAAGTTTATTATTATTATTCATGTCAGCATTATTCTTTTTGATTTTTTTCCTAGCCTTATATTATAGACAGAATTGAATAGAGTCGAATACTCGACTTTTCTTCACTGGTTGATCTCGGAGAATAACTTGGGATTTCTTGTTGAAGTATTGGTTCAAGTTTGATAGGATATGAATGGTTTGATAATTCATGTTTTTTTTGGCTTGTCATCAAAATATATTGTGAACTTTTCATACGATTCTTTTTGAGGGAGATTTTTGGGTTGGTTGAATCGAGTAGTTGTGAAGGTTTATTATTTAATAAAGGGTTTGATTAATCTTGACGCACGAAACATTAAATTTATTAAATGGAATACGCTGTCTTTGTTAAAAGCTTTATAATACAGTAAGGAATAATTTAAACTCTTTTAAATCAATCAATTTGCTTATATTTTCAACAAGTCAAACAGTATGGATTAACCATGTATCCCCAATTTCAAGAAATTTTCATTTTTTGCTATATTCCATTTCATATTCTTGTTGACACCGAATCGCTTTGTAGCACTAATTTTGACAAAGTACATTTTTGTGTGGTTGTCAACTTAAGGTATGATTCATCAACATCTTTTAGAATTTTAATAATAACTTTTGCACTTGAACCATCACCTTAGGTTCAGTTATGCTGCCGTTTTGCCAAAAATTATGCGGTTGGTAATGAACCAATTAATACTAGAATTTGTCTATTCGGGCATTTCTTTATTATATTGTTCGCCATAACGTAGAACTTATCAACCTTATGAAGCATTTATTATTGTATACGCTAAGGTTGATATTTCCAGTATTTTTAATTGTTGATATCTTTCCTCATAGAATTATTATAATTCACGCTTCAGTTGATCAAAAATAAATCAAACAATATAGTAAATTTTGAAATGAAAAGCGTATTTTATTCTATTCTTACATCTGAGTTGAAATTTGAGTAAAAATCAATTTCATTTGCATTAACCATTAATGTACTGAGAATTTTCAGGATCCTTCAGGAATGTCGGAAAACGATCTGTGAATCATCGTGGATATTTAATGTGGAAATCATGACCACCAAGGAAATGACCATCAATTCTGAAAAGAATTAAATTCTTGAGTATATATAAACCAGTTGCTTCAAACAGACAAATAAGACAAAAACAAAAGTTTAAATAATAATATAGCTGCAATAATAAGAAAACAAATGAATAAATATAAATACTTAAATGAAATTATTAAATGCTTACTGTTATACTATATGAAGTACTTAATTATAAGAAGCAAAAATTATTAACTTTTTAAATAGCTTTTTAAAAAAAAATATACTTGCAATTGGAAATGACAGTTGAGAAATATTTTGGTTCATTGCAAAATCTATTCATACCAACCAGCCATTTTAGAATTAGCACGGGAATTTTTACGTTTCGTAGAATGTGATCTGATGGAAAACGACCAACAAGCAATTCGTAAAGTCTAAAAATTTCTGTCAATAATATTATACGTTAATTTTATAGCTCACCTTTTAATGGCACCTGTCCTCCTAATGAAATGAAAATTGTATACTAAAAAAATGCGATATATTTTAATGTTTCATTCAATTTGTTCTTTTCTCAGTTAATTTCATCAATGAAACTGAAATAGAAAATGCGTTCATTTCATTATTCGGATATTTGCACGTATCATTTTAAATATTTTAAAAATTTTTATATCTTTCTTATTGTAGCCTCTAAAATAACTAATCTTAAACACTCTTTTTTTGATGTATACAAATATTTTATCACAGAATAGACTTGTTCTCATCAAAGGTCATACTTTCTCCTTTTATTATAAAATTAAAATCATTAGCCTTCGCTTCCTTCTTCCCAAAATTCTCCGTTACAATTTCATTGATATTTATGCAGGAAAAGAAGTATGCTATCAAATTATATTTTTTCCATTTCGAATTTTCCTTCTTCAAAATTTATGCCATTTCATTTTACAACCATTTAATGAAACTTTTTTTTTTGTAGTTCTTCAATAAATCTTAATTTTCACCTTGTAAACAATCGAATTTTTACATTTGTTAAATAACAATTATAATTTGCTGTAAAGGCAATAGACTATTCGAACTTAGAGGAAGTTATTGACATTTGAAGATATTTAATGTATGATTTCTGGACTTCCGATATTTTGAAATGAGGACTTCGTTGTCTGAAAACTTTCAATAAGTTAAATTGAAATACATTAAAATAGTCAGCTGATTTCTTTAATTGAAGCCTTTTTGAAAGGGTACTATTTATTAAAAATCAGAGCTTGTAGTCAAAATTTTAACTTTAACTTGATAAAATAAATAATCCATTGATCAGAAATCACCTAAATAAAAGCAATCGATTGAATTCATTAGTCAAACTTAAAAATTGTATTAAAGGAAATGATTGAAATTTATATTCATAAAGTTGTCGAAACGAAGTGTGATTCATTTGAAGAACTGTTTAATAAATGCTGCTAAATGATGACAAAAATGAGATTCTAAAATGATTTTTCTAATTTCAATCATTTCTTTGAATGACCGAACAAAAATGAAATGATACGCAGCCATTTGTTGTTTTGCAAAATTTCATATACTAAAATACTTAAAAGAGAAACGAACTGTAAAGATATTCATTACATTAAATTTTTGTAATTAAAAAATGAAATAGAAATAAGAAGAAAAAAAGAGCCGATAAAATTGAGAAAAAATTATTGTGAAATGACAGAATTACTTTCAAGACACACTCCAATTTATGCAATGTCCTAATTGAAAGAAATGAAGAGACACCGTCGAAGTGAGCAATCAACTGGAACCAGGTAGGTACTTCATGGTACTACCTGTGTAAAATAAAGAAAAAAGTGATGAAAAATGTTTATAATCTAGTTCTTTTACCTTTAGTATCCTTATAATTTTCTTTCCCACTCTCACATATACTCTATTTTGAATGTTTTAAGAAAAGGGGATAAAACAAGAGTAACATTTATCATAAAACCATGAAATCATTAAAATTAAAATCTTTAAAAGATATCGTAAAGATGTTACTGAGAGATTTTAAAAGCATTATTGACCGAAAAACGAGTGAAAAAACAATTATTCATTTCTTATTAATAATTGTTTCCCTTTTTAGCAGCATTTATTAACAGTTCTTAAAATGAATCACAGTTCCATTCGATAATTCTATGAATATAAATTTCAATCATTTCCTTTAATACAATTTTTAAGTTTGACTAATGAATTCAATCGATTGCTTTTATTTAGGTGATTTCTGATCAATGGATTATTTATTTTATCAAGTTAAAGTTAAAAATTGGACTAGAAGCTCTGATTTTTAACAAATAGTGCCCTTTCAAAAAAGGCTTCATTTAAAGAAATCAGCTGGCTATTTTAATGCATTTCAGTCTAACTTATTGAAAGTTTTCAGGCATCAAAGCCCTCATTTCAAAATATCGGAAATCCAGAAATCATACATTAAATATCTTCAAATGTTAATAACTTCCTCTAAGTTCGAATAGTCTATTGCCTTCACAGCAAATTATTTAACAAATGTAAAAATTCGACTGTTATTTAATAAATGTAAAAATTCGATTGTTTACAAGGTGAAAATTAAGACTTCGCCTTCTAATATTTTTTACTAAACATGAAAGGTGGAATAAAAGTAAATATAGCTAATTATTTATTTATCCAATAAATATGATTGCATTTATTTTACTTACATATTTATTTCACTATCGAATTGATTGATGCCGATCGATCTTAAGGAATTATCTGATGAAAACATTAATGAAAAAGGATCTGTGCGAAATTACGGAATCAACTATGATAATCGATAATCATAAGATAGGCTATTGCAGATATGGTCTAGGAAAACACAACTTGTTGTTCATTTGTGGAAGTGTTAGTAAGGGTTAGGTAGCTTTGTCTTTATAAATTTTACAATTAAGATTTCTTCTAATGTTGAAGTAAATTTAATTGGTTGACCATTGTTTCGTGAAATCTATGTTATTATTTTTTCATCAGTTCCGCAACAATATGAATAACTTATCTATGTACTTGATATATTTTAAATTTTCGACAGCTTTTATCAGACTTTCATCTTATATTTATCAATTTTTAGAGACAATTTTTCTAGACTTCTATTATTGCAGTAAAAGAATCTTTCTCTGGAATTTAACCTGGGAAATAAATTGTGTGAAATTAAGTGGAGCGAACAGGTTGAACCTGGTAAAAGTTTCCTTTCTCAATTTCTATTTAAATTTCAAGTCAGAAAATTGTGAATTTTCACAGCTAAGCTTCCTTACTGGTTCCAACCGAACCATTTTAGATATATTTTAGAAAATTTGAAGCTAGTGAAAATTTTTAACACCTCACTTTCTTATGCCTTTTCATTTCCACAGTGTTACAGAAGTTTTCAATTATGTTTAAAAATTTAAGTATTATTTATATTGTTATTTACTTATTCTGCCAACACTTTACAGTTAAGATTGAAATTTGATTTGGCAAAAAGGATTAATTTAAATTCTATTAGTATTGATTGATACGACCGGTTTTATTTTGTTGAATTTTTTCGCAGAATCTCTTATTGTTGCAAAAATATTAAACTACGTTATTGATAAATTTTGAAACCGTTCTTGTTTGAAACGCGTTGTATTTATATTGCTGATCCATATTTAGATTAAACTGTTTTGCATTGTATCTTTCATACAATTGTAAATATCAGTGACATCGAATTCGGATATACTAATTGAATAAAAACTGAATTAATTAACTCATGGAGGCTGATTTGGAATTTGCTAATGCAGTGTAGCATTAAAACTATTACAAAATCCTCTCGATAAATTTGGATTACCACTGAATGTAGGCAGTACAGTTGAAGAAAATTCACAGTTTGGTGGTTTGCCCTTTGATGACCTCTCGCTGGCGAGTTAGATCAGCTTTGGTTTAAGCGTCGAAGTATTTTATTCATAAAGTCATAATAATTTTAGATACACTAATTGAGTAAAAACTGAATTAAAAAAATGTATTCAAAATGGCCCTCAAACTTTATCTTAATCTAATTTCTTGTTAGAGATAAATAAAATGACGAAAACCGATGCTTCTGAATGGAATAAATGCCGATAGTTGCTTAACAAGAAGAAAATGCTCATAAATAGCTTATTTCATTATCTGCACTTTAAATATTATAGAATCAGTATAGGCAAAATTGATAATTATATAATTATTGAAACGCAAAAATTTCAAGTTCTTAATTATATATTGCTGTTGTATGAAGTGCTGATTATAATGTTACATTTGTTAAGACTAATTTCATTTAACTAAGCCACGGTTTTTACTTCAAATAAATTTAATTGTGTATAAAATAATTGAATGATATCTAGCTAACCAATCTATTTGATTCTCCTTGTATCGATCGATAAACTAAAATCCGTGAGAAAACGGAACAATTTGAATATCAAGAATTAAGAAAAGCCGATAGATGAAGGAATAACTGAAAAAAAAATTTTAATTGCAAAATCTATTTATACAACCATTTTCAATTACTATGGGAATTTTTATGCTTTTCAATGCATGATCCGATAGAGAATGACCGTCAAAGAATACAATTATGACAGGTTACTTTTCACGTATGGCTACGTCAATTGCTGTTTGTTAACTTACATGTCGTCCATAACTTTCACATATTGTCTTCTATATCCATTCTGCTTATTATACGGCTTATTGATAATATCCAGCGGATAGAAAATAACACATTTTTTTTGCACTAATAAAAAATAACTTGCCATTCGAATTGTGTTGGCTGAGAAATGAAGGTAATTTATAACTTAAAAATTGAGAACAAAGAACAGCGTTGTTCCTATGTATAAAAGGAACGACAGTGTCGTTAAAATTATCATTAGGGATTTCTGCGGCAGCCGTAAAAGAAGTGGAAATATTATTTTGCAATCAAATTATAATTGCTTCGTAAATAATGCATACTAATTCCGAATTCCAACTCCAATTCTTGGCAATTTGTATTTCAGCCAGCTAAAATCTATTTTTTCCACCTGTCGAAGAAAATCAATTAAAATGTTAACTTGTTATTATTATTATATTACTGCATCAATTCTGATTTTACCCGTAAGCTGTCAGAAAGGAAACACAGCATATGTGGCTGATATAAGAGATGAGAACCATATGGTTATAAAATGCATAGCAGTTATGCTTTTTATCATTTTCTTGCTTTATGGTATTATAAGTAATACATTTATGGCGATTGTATTATTCTGTCGCGGAAAAGAGAATCGTTACAGTCGTGGATTTATTCTTATCGCATCACAACTGATTATTTGCAATTTCATAGCTTTTCTACCACAAATGTTCCTTATATTACCTGAAATATTACAAACTAAAAACAATTCATATAGTTAGTTGTTTTATTTACATTTTTCAGATAAATGGAACCATTTGTTTACCCGGTTAAATATTGCTTATAGTAATTCTCTTAAAAATGTTATATCAAAGGTGGAATTATTATCACTCACAAAACATAATTAATATGTTTGATTTCTAATTGCGTGGAAATAATTCAGCAATGTCAATTAATTTGGTGAAGTTTTAGAGAACACAAAAGCATGGATCGGCACTGCATTCTCAATAGCCCATAGTTTTTCACTCTTTGCGATACTAAATTTTTCATTACTGCTAGCACTGAATCGTTTTGTGGCAATAATTTTACCAAAATACAACGCTATTTTCGAATCAACAAAGCTGTACTTTATAATCGCTTTCATGTGGTTAATACTTTTAGGTATGATATCTATCAAGCAATGATCAAAATAATTTCTTCTGAACAATAATTGCTATCGTTTTAACAACTAATGATTAAAACGTATATTCTATTCAATATTGTCCAAAATAAAATTAAGGAATGACACTTTGCCATCTGAACACCGTTCAGTAATGACGTTGTTGCACTGCGCCAACCAACAAATTATAGAAATGCGATTTTATTAGAGTGGATTCACATCCAGATTTCTTAATTTTTGTTTGTTCTGCTATTATTTGATTTATTTCAAAATTCTAATTGTCTTTGTCAAACTTGTCGGCATCATATTTATGTCATAATTTTCAGCATTGCAAAGTGCAGATTTTTATTATTGCACCAGAAAATTCCATGTGCGGAACTTAAGTTGGACAAAAAATTGTACAAAGTTAAATGGATTACAACTTTGGTTGAGGTTTTCTTTCAGTTCCTTTCTATTCAATTATCAATAAATATTAAATTTGTGCTTCAAATCAATATACCGTAATGTTTTATTTGCAAGCTATTCAAATCAAAAGAATCTGTTTGCCAAATATATTTTAGAAAGTTTAATGTTCCTATGTTGCATACTCTAATTCCCTTTCACTTTCTCTATATTGCATTGTTTTAATTGATTTTAGAACGGTTACTTATTTGTTATATTTTAGAATACGTAGTATTTGGAAGCTAACTATACCGAATGTAATGCTTGTTATGTATTTTGCAATATTCTGCAGCATACGTCGTAAACGTCAAAGTTTGTTTTGTCAATTCGCTTTTGTCTTTTACGCAATAAAAACAATAACTAAAAGGCTTACTAATTGCTTTAACATTAGTTTTAAATACATACGATAAAACTTGTAAGATTTCTAAATCTCTTCATCAAATTAACTTATCTCATCGACAAATTTATTAACATATTCAGGAATTACGAATTTTGGAAATGAAACGATTGGTGTGAATATTAGTCATTATGAACGATCGATGTTAATTCAGGCTGTGTGGAATTGTGGTATATGGGAAATTGGAATTATTTTAGCTAAATTTTTGCCATCAACATTGTTTAAGTATTTTGGCAAGGGTATTAATATTCCATCGAGGATTTTTTTAAACTGCTACATCATTTTCATTTGCGCCTTACTGCCTACTGTTCATTTTATTTACAGTAAGGAATCACGTGATATCATTAAACAACATTTATATAATTGGCTGAAATTGAAAATTGGACAAATAAAAGCTAAGGTCACTACTCAAAATATTGGAACATGGATAGCAACCGGATAATTAATAATAAGCTGGAACATAAAATTCTTTTAAATTTCGAAAACATTAATTAAGTTAAATTGTTGTATTCTCTATAATTCATACAATTCGTACAGTTGTACACACGCATGATATTGAATTTTAAATATTAATTAAAGAAAAACTTAATTGATAAAGTTGATTCATGCTTGATCTTGATAAAATTCGAAATGATTCGTGATCTTCATCAGATTTCATATGTTGCTTTTATTAATAATTGATAATTAACAAATTAATTTAATGTTCGATCTTTGTACTTTGATATAGTTTCAACTTTTAATTGAGAAATTGTATACTTTTGAATATTCTCAAAGCATAAATTATTAAATGAGATTCAATGACGTTTAAGGAAGAATATCATTAGCATAACAATATCTGTGATGAATTAATAGAATTTGTGAATGGGACTCATTAATTATCTTCGCATCATATGCATACATACTATTCGACATCATCGTTTCAATGATGGAAAAAACAATTCAAATTGTAATTGCTTCATATATCGTTTATTCATTGCTTCATTTATCGTTTATTCATTGCTTCGTTTATCATAGAAGATTGCGACGTAATCATTGCAACAATTTATTTCATTACCTGTTCCATGGCATATATATAATTAAAGCTTCAAATGAGAAAAATCAGAGAAACTTCAAATCAATTGCTAATCGCAAAAATTCACTTGCGAATAGTAATTGCTTCATTTATCGTAGAAAATTGAAATGTAACTAAAAACAAAAAGTGGACAAAAATAAACTGAATTAATTCGAATTTCATTTTGATAGTAATTAATACTTTATAGAGAAATTTTTTAATTGTAAATTATTGTCCGGATTTTTCGTTGAAAACTTTTCTTATGACACCATAGTTTTCTGCAATTATATCATAGCCTTTAAGTTTGATTAAAGGAATAAGTTGGATAGAAAATGTAAAATAATGGAAAACTGATTGAATAAATATGAATTTTAGGTATGCGTAACACAGACCGTTGTCTATCGGATACTGTGGAAGCATTTTAAACTATTACCCAAAAGAATTTATAAAAAAATAATGGAGTGATATATATAACGTAGTTCAGCAGTAAGAAATTTGATAATACTATTACTCATTAAAAATTATGACTCATCAAATTATCGCTAATCCAATTATTTACAAATATTTTTTTCCAATAATTGTATTTTCCAATAATTTTTCCAATAATTGTGTTTTCTAATAATTGTATAATAACATTAAGAAGTATAAAACTCTCTATCGAATATGAAATCTTCACTACAAACCGATTGTGCCAATCCAACCTCTCCCAAATCAAAAACTATTATCTACAAAATATTCCAGATTTTCTAAAATAGAATTATTTAATTTTTGCATACCGCAAAGACGTTAAACTATCCATTAAAGGCTACTCCAAAAACAATGATATTATAAGGAAAAAATTTGGCATACAATTATCAGTAACAAATTACATTCACTCAGGAGAAACGATCAAGAATGGAAATTAGCAATCGAAGCTATTGAAAGGATATTTTGACAAAGAAGCTACAGGCAAAAACCTAGAACAACTTAGAATCATAAAATTGTGGTGCTTTCCGAAGCGCAGAATACAAGAGAATTCATTCCAAGGGTTTCTATCACTTTGCAAAAACATCACTGTTATCCCAATCTAATAAAGCAATGCTGTTGTTGTTGCAAAAAAATTTTATATAACAAGCATATTTAAAATTCAATACTTAGTATTTATTATTTTTAGCATTTATGATATAGTCAAAATAATTTCTTTTGAACAATAATTGCGTTTGAATGATTACGCACTGTCCTAAAATAGAAATTAAGTAATGGTCCTTTGCGATCTGAACACCGTTCAGTTGTGCCGTCGCCGCACTGACTGATATCAAATTGTAGAAGTACAATTATATTAGTGTGGATACACATTCAGATTTCATAATTCCTGCTTTGTTTTGATATACTTTGACTTATTTTACAATTCCAATGATCTTTGTCAAATTTGTCGGCTTCATATTCTTACACAGATTTTCAGCGGTACAAGCTGCAGTATTTAATATTGCGCTAAAAAATTCCATGTCTGGAACATAATTTGGGTAAAAAGATTGCAAAGTCAAACGGAGCAGAAATTTGGTTGAGGTTTTCTCACAATTCCTTCTTATTCAATTATGAACAAATTTTAAATTCATTCTTCAAATTATAACATCGTAATGTTTTATTTGTAAGCTATCCCAATCAGAAAAATTTGTTTCTCTAATGTATTTTAGAAAATTCAATGTTGCATTGTTGTTGCATTGTTTTAATTGAATTTAAAACGGTCAATTATTTATTATATTTTAGGAGCGTGAAGGCTTATTGACCGGTTTAAAGTTAACTTTGAACGGTCACGATTAACTTTATTGAATTTCCACATCTCCTCACCAAATTAAATTTGTTAATGTGAATATTAGAGCGGTTGATGTTAATTTAGGCTGCATGAATTTATGGTACATGGGAAATTGGACTAAGTGACTTTACCTTTTGATAAAGGAAATTCAAAGAACAATAAGGTGGTGATCGATGAATCTTTTCAATTTTTTAAAATGATATATGATGTGATATATGATATAAAATAATATAATCAATTTACAATTTCAAAAAGTGATATAAATAATGTTTTATGATATCACGTGAATCCCTATGTAAGTGACATGAACAATAGGTATTAAGGCACAAATGAAAATGATGTAGTAGTTTATAAAAATCTTCAATAGAGCATTAATACCTTTGCTGAAAAACCTATTCGAAATTCGATAATCGATTCCATCTAAACATCATGGATCCGACATGCGGCTAATTTAACCATAGCTATTCATTGTATTTTTGCTTTAATCATTATGGTTAATCCGTTAAATCAACAAGCTGAACATTTCTTCAATGCACCACATTGTTAGTCTTTTAACTTTCAAAAACAAAGTTTGAATATTTTTAGTAGACAATGAAAATGTCAGAAGTACAATTTCTTATGGCTATACTTTAAAATTCAATTTCTTAATCAAATAATTCATATTTTCCAATCTAATGAAATTTGATAAACCCTGTTATGTATAATATATATACATGATACAAGAAGTATACATGAAGTACATATATATATATATAATAATAATTTCATTAGTCATATTTGAACTATCATTTTAACATTAAAAGTTAAATATAAATTATTAAATTGGATGTGTAATAACAAGCTTGCAAATTTGATTCATTTTTAATAATTAATTTTATATTATAAATTAGAATTCTTAACATATTGCCGTCTTTATTACCGAAAAAAATATACAGAATCGATGCATTCTGAAATTTGACTGCAAAGGAGAAAACCAAATATTGAAAATATGAATAAGATAAATATCGATAAAGAATTTCATTCATAATTTAATTCGATTTAATTCAATAAAGAAGTATTCGCCGTTGAAATAAATTGCAACCTGCATTTTCCATATTAATGTGCATTTATTTTAACAACAAAAATTGTAAATACACGTTATATTAAGGGAAGAAAAATTTTTATTTATATTTATTAATTTGCAAGTTTATTATTATTCATGTCAGCATTATCATTGTTATAAATTAATAATTATAATTTACTATTGAACTGGTAAATGATCACGTGATGGATAGTCTTGTCCAATATTTTCAGCCTTATGACTGTTTGATTGACTATGATCAAAACTAATCGGATTAGAAGTAAATGATACTGATGATATGCTATCATCCCAATCATCTCGCATCGCTAATACAATACCATCTTCATCTGTTATCTATAAAATATTCCATTTTCTTCCTCTTCCTTTTTTTATGTTTTTTCTATTTTTGAATATAAAGATAAAATTCAGAGCAAAAAAAAGTTATTCAATAATTCCGGAATAATATATAATAATTTAATTTATCGAAAAACGGAAAACGGAAAATAAATGGAATGATATAAATTAAAAGGAATACTTCATTTAGAATATTATAAAAATTAGCATATGGCGGAGTTTCATCAAATTCTAATTTATCAATAATTTGCAATATTTGATCATATTGTAATGGACAATTGTTGAAAAATGCATCTTTTGTTACTGTACGGGCATCTTCTTTAGCTTTTTCTACGAGCAAACGATCTAAAAAACAATACCAAAAAGTTTTTTTAAAACAAATTTTTTAATCTGTCAATAATTCATTATATATGCATACATACATTTTTATCATATAAGTATCTGTAAAAGTTGAAATTTAATAAAAAAATGGAAGGATTATTTCTACCAGTAATCAAATGCCATGGAAGCGATCCTTTCGTAAGTTCAACCATCATATATAACCACGATTCCAGATCATCACGTCGTGATAAATCTTGTCGATGATGAGCATTTAATGAACCATATCGTGTTGTACCACGCCAACCCACTTCACCACGTGATGGTAATACTTCTAAATTCTGTAATTATCCTAGTTATTATAACAATAATTTATCCTTAACTGCTTATTATTTTACAAATTAACTGATAACTTATAATTCAAATAATCAATTAGATTTATCAGTTTCTCTTTCTTTCTTCTTTAACTATTGCTACAGCTTTTTTTTACTTGGAGAGATATTTAAGTACAAACTCGATTAAGGTAACGTTTTGCGAGGCCAAAATCAAATATGAAAATACAATGATGCTGTTGATGATTATCTTTACTGCCAATTGCAAAATTGCTAGGTTTAATATCACGAGAAAGAAAACCACATTGATGTAATTCTTCGATAGCATTTAATGTTTGTATTGCTATTCGAGTTGAAGTTCCTGCAATTGTTTACTCTTTCCTTTTATTCCATTTTTAATTTCTTCAAATATAAATTACAAAGAAACTGTTGAAATTTTTACAGAATTTGAATTCCTCTGATTTTTTTTGTAAACTTTTTGTTTAATAATTAAACATAATTACGAAGGAAATTAGCAAAAATTTAAATAATCAGGTAAATAAAGCTAAAAAAATCCCACTTTTTTAAAATTAACAAAGAAATAATACAAAATATTTTTTGTTTTGAAAATGTTGAAATTTAAGAAACATATTTATATTAATTTAAATGCAAAAAGTTATAAATAAAGTGTACGTAGTGTAAAACGTTTGTTAGACTGACGATTACGTAGTTTATTTAGATCAGGTCCAAGAAGTGACATTACAATAAACATAAATTCCTGTTTCACATGACCCTATAATTTAGTTGTAAAATTTTAATTAGAAAAAGATATCATGTAAATTGTAATCAAGGCCTAGGAAATGTTTTACCTGATATCAGTTTTGATATTAATCGATTTAAATTAGTGATAATAAGAGTTAACCCTTTTCATACAACCTAACAACAAAAATTGAATTAAACGAAATAACTTAACAAGTTTATTAAATTCATGAAAGCATACATAATCATACATCTTGCAGATATGCTTACAATGTCGTTGATTCGCTATTTGCAATACAGCAACTTCAATTCTTAATACTGTTTTGCTGAATTTTTCGGCTTTTAACGCCACCGATCTGTAAACTATTTTGCATAATAAAATGATAGAAGTTAGTTAATTGAAGAAAATGAAGAAATTGATTAATTAACAAACAACTCAGCTAAGTATTAATGGAAGAGCTAGGAATTAATTAATTAATGATCAATAAAAATTAAAATCGACGTTAAGAATTTTTTGAATTGTTACAAATAATATTTTGTCAGCCCTATTCAATCATTATCATTAATTTCATCATTAATATAATTGCAATATTTAATAACTAATCAAATTTGGTTTCACTTAGTTAATGTTCCCTAAAATTTTTGCGCTTTTACTTCATCATTTGATATAAAAATGAACTAATTTATACTCTCTAATAATATTTACTTCTGAAGTCATAATAAATTTTAATAAACTTTTGTTTACTTTTCGTCATTCTCACATCTTGCCAAAAAAACACTCCCATAACCTCCTTCACCAATAACAGATATTAGTTTGTAAGCTTTATTTCGGCCTGATAATACAATATCGTCAACAGCAGGTAATCGATCATTATCTGACATTATTTCTTCGTTATTTATTTATATTAAATTTCACTTTATTCCACCTATTTTGCCAGCATTTTAGAATGACACATAAACCGACCGCGGAAATTAGAAATGAATATTGTTTACTTTGTTAGTTTCCTTTTATTTGAATCTAATTAAAATCAAATTTGCATTTATATATTACGTATATAATAAAAATCGAGTTTGTATTTAAATATCCCACTTTATTCCATCTGAAAATAAATTGTAGCAATGTTAAAGAAGAAAAGAAAGAGAAACTGAAAAATTTAAATTATTATTTGAATTATTTTAATCGATTAATTTATTAAGTAATAAGTAATTAATAAATTATTTTTATTTTGTAAATATTCATTAATAAAAAATAGGAAAAAGGAAAAAATGTGATTGACCAGAAGTTAAAATTGATATTAGTATTGGTTATTATTTACATTGTTGGAGATTATTCAATAACAAATATTTAGTAATATTTGCAAAATAATAATTATTGTTATAATAGTTAGGATAATTATAGAATTCGGAAATATCACCATCACGTGATGAAGTGGGTTGGTGTGGTACTACACGATATACTTCACTAGATGCTCATCATCGACAAGATTTATCACGACGTGATGATTTGGTTATATATGATGGTTGAACTTACGAAAGGATCGCTTCCATGGCATTTGGTAGAAAAAATAATTATGATATGAAAGCTTGGTAAAAGCCATTGAAGTATATCAAACAATGGCAAAATAAGACGAAATTATGAAATTCAAATATAAAATGATTTGCTTTAATAAAACCAAAGTTCCAGAAGTTGGTATTAGTTCGCGTAATGAAACGATGAAACAGCTGAACAGTGTTTAATATAGAAGGAAGAAATAATTTAGTGCACAAACTTTGACGTTTACGACGTATACTTGTAGAATGTCGTGACATATGTGACTTTATGTATAAGATTAGGAATAAGGTATAAGTATAACATTAGGTATAAGTAATACCCGAAAAAACGTATTCTAAAATATAATAAGCTGTTCCTTAAAAATGACCTAATGACTAAAAAATAAAGAAAATATTATTCGCAACCACGAAAAGTAATAGGAAAACATGACGAAAATATTCTGTGAAGCAGAAAACTATTGGTTATTATAACATAGAAATATATGGTTAGAATTAAATTTTTAAAGATATCCGATGATTGAACGATTTTTGATCATTTGATTGATTTTTGAATGGAGGACATTTTGCATTAGTATGTGGTGGCTTGAAGTTTAAATTTAAAATTCATAAAAAATTGAACAAAGTGACACTGAAAGATAACAGCCATCAATTCCTACCTGTTGCATGTTCCACGTCGCTTTTCACATTCTTCTTCCAACTTCCTCTCCAAACAAAAAATCTTCTGGTGCTATAATAAAAACCGGTAAATGTAATTGCTGGAAATCTAACCTAAATCCCGATCATTGAAAATATTACCTTCAAAGATTGCAAAGTTCCAGAAATCATTCCAGAATCTCTACTTAATACAATATTAAACCATGGTACACTCATCCATAAGTTATTTAAAGGACGAAAATTATTGCCTTAAAGAAGTTATTTGACTATTGTTCGGGAGGTATTTCATAAGTCATACCTAAAAGTAACAACCATACAAGGATAATTAAACGAAAATTAAACATTACCTTAGAGCTCGGGAATGGTATTACGTAGAACTGCTACGTGTTTTTTAACCCTATGATTATCATCTCATACCAGCCTTATATGCAGTGTTTCTTTCCTAACATATTAATTTATTATCTTCAACAGGTGAAAGAAAATGATTTCAGCTGACTGAAATGCAAGCTGCCATGAATTGCATGTTAGAAATCGGAACTAGTGTGCATTAATTACAAAGTAATTTGTTTGGCGAAATAGTATTGCCATTTCTTTTACAACTGCGTAGAAATCGCTAATAAAAATATTGACGATATTGTCGTTGCTTTCATAGGTAAGAAAAATGCTGTTTTTGTTCTCAATTTCTAATCTACAAATTTTCACCGAAACAGTGACTTAAATCTCACGCAGATTTTATGGTGAGCAGATGATACTTTTCAAACATACTTATTAATTATGTAGTGCCGTGTTAATTACATAGTCTAATTGAAAATTGTATAATGAGTGCATAAATACGTGTACTTTCACGCCGTTGTCAACTTCATTTGTTATTGTCATCAATTTTATGCATAAATTCCTTTGAATCTGGGCATGTTTCAATAACAATAAATAATTCATTAAATTTAGCGTCAAAATGGAAAAAGATATTCGATGTTTATGTATGTATACATTTGATAAAAATATTTTTTTAGTTTAACGCATATTTTTCTGGATTATAACTTGCAATTCTTGACAGTTGGCATTTCAACCAGCTAAAATCCTTTTCTTCCACTTGTCGAAGATAATCATTTACTCTTACTGTATTACATTTGTATTATGTTTGACACTGCTTAAATTTCATAGCCAAAATAAAATGAATTTATCTAATCAACAAACCTGTAATTTTTTACTTTCTTTCATGTAGTTGACAGCCTTTGATATTGTATACTAAATTTAAGCAATGTCAAAACAATTATTTCATTGTCTAATACTTACAAAAGCTGCCAGCTGTCAAATCGTGTAGTGCGAAAGCCTTAGTTTTTTTGAAATTGAATTGAAATACAACTTTAGTTGTTTTAATACAGTTCGGTTAAATTTCGAAATTCGGCCAAGCAATGTAAATATAATAAAAAATCTAAAGTTATCATTTTTATTTAACGTTGCCATGAATTCCTGTAGTATTAATTATAATTCATTAATTATCTCTTATCAGTTTTCAAAAATTGGCTGCTATTGGCAATTTTTGCAAAACTTTACTTTACTTTTACTAATCTTTACTCACTCATGTTACTTCATTTATCAACGAAACACGAAATTAGTGCAAACAAATTCTTTCCTTTTCTTCACATGACGAAATTACGCCATGAATATGCCATGTTGAAAACGAAGTTTGACTGTTTGTTTATAAGTATGTAAACAAATAATTATTGCTCAAAAAAAAATAAGTTATTAATTATTGCTTAATATTTTAAGCAGAATTGAAAATTTCAGTGACAGTGAGGAAATGAAAAAGTATTAGATAGTGTAGCGTTGAAATTTTTCATTTGCTCCATATTTTATGAAAATATATTTGAGGAAGAATCAACAAAGAAGCTTAGATGTGAAAAGTAAAAATTTTCTGACCTGAAATTTAATTTTGAAAAAAACGTATCCTAAAGTATAATAGCACGAAGCGCAAGTCCATTCACTACTGTAGCATAGAAATATTTGGTTTGAATTAAATTTTTTTAAGATATCAGATGGATTAATTTTTGAGTGGAGAATGTTTGTGAAAGATACAACGCAAAACAAATTAAGTTAGATATGGACCAATGGTAACAATAAATATTATGCTTTTTAATCAAAAACGGTTTCGAAATTTATCAATAATGAAGTCAGTTTAACAGTATGTTAGTAAGCGTTAATCGCAAAAGCTGCGATGGTCGATTTTATTTCAATAAATTTTTTCACAAAAGCTATTATCGCTGAAAAAAAATGTTAAACTGACTTCGTTATTGTTAAGTTTTGAAACGTTTCGCCTTTCGCATTATTTTTAACTTAATTTATTTTCGTTGTATCTTTCATAAACATTCTCCATTCAAAAATTATTCCATCTGATATCTTAAAAAAATTTAATTCAAACCAAATATTTTCTATGCTACAGTAGCGAATAGAATTGCATTTCGTCTTATTATATTTTAGGATGCGTTTTTTTCAAAATTAGATTTCAAATCAGAAAATTTTAACTTTTTACACCTGAGCTTCTTTGTTGATTCTTCTTCAAATATATTTTTATAAAATTTGGACCAAATGAAAAATTTCAACGCTACACTATCTAATACTTTTTCATTTCCTCAATGTTACCGAAGCTTTCAATTTTGTTTAAAATATTAAGCAATAATTAATAATTTATTTTGTTTAGTAATAATTATTTGTTTATATGCTTACTCACAAACAAACAATCAAACTTCGTTTTCAATATGACGTACTCATGGCGTAATTTCGTCATGTGAAGGAGAGAGGAAAGGATTTGTTTGCACTAACTTCGTGTTTTGCTGATGAATGAAGTAAAGTAATGGCGTGAGTAAAGTTAAGTAAAAGTAAAGTAAAGTTTTGTAAAAATTGCCAATAGCAGCCAACATAGCGCTGTGTTGATTACTAGGCTCATTTAAAAATGTGCAATCAGTGTATAAATACATGCATCACCACGTAATTGTCAACTTCATTTGTTTTTGTTATCAATTTTATGCATTAATTTCTTTGAATTTTAAAATCAAAAAGCATAATCAATAGTTACTCATGCATTACATTTATTTAAAATATTTTTGCGAATAATTTTATAACTAAAATTGAAAAAGATCTCTGAATGTTCACGTTGCTGGCAGCAGTCGCACCAATCTTATTTTCACAGCAATGCTAGAGTGATGCAATAAACAGAAACAAGAGGTGAAAAGAAGGAAATTCTCAATCTATTTTCTTTCATATATGTATCGTAATTAATTAATTGCATTCAATTTATCTTGCACTGAATCGCCGTGATTGGTTCATTATTTCTTTTCAGACTCAAGTAATAAGAAAAAAATTGCCATGTAAATTGTGTTATTTGAGAATTGAAGATAATTTGTAATTCAGAAATTGAAATCAATAAATGGCGTTGTTCCTACGTATAAAAACAAATGTTATTAGCCATTTCTACTACAGTTGCAGAAGAAGTAAAGATCTTATTTCGCCCTCAAATTATAATTACTTCGCAATTAATACATACTTTTTAATTCGCAATTTTTGGTAATTTGCATTTCAGCCAGATTCTAACTCGTAATTTTTGTTTGTTTGTAAGCCAGCTGAAATCCCTTTCTTTATCCTGCCAAAGATAATCAATTAAAATGTTTACTCGCTATTGCTTTATTACTGTATTATTTCTGATATTGCCTGTAACCTGTCACGAAAGAAATACGACATATAAGGCCGATATAAGAGATGAGGATCACAAGTTTATGAAATACATCGCAGTTATGCTTTTTATCATTTTCTTACTTTATGGTATTATTAGTAACACACTAATGGTGATCGTATTATTCTGTCGTGGAAAAGAGCGTTATTATGGCCGTGGATTTATTCTTATCTCAGTACAACTGATTATTTGCAATTTCATGGCTTTTCTACCACAAATGTTTCTTGTATTGCCTAAAATATTACAAACTGAAAGCAAGTCAAATGGTAAGTTGCTTTGTTTACATTTTGAGATCAGATAAATGGAATCATTTGTTTACATCAAAGATGAAATTATTATTATTCACAAAACAAAATTAATATGTTTGATTTCTAATTGCGCAGAAATAATTCAGCAATATCAATTAATCTGGTGAGATTTAGAGAACACAAAAGCATGGATTAGCATTGCATTCTCAACCTGCAAGAGTTTTTCACTTTTTGTCATACTACATTTTTCGCTACTGCTGGCGGTGAATCGCTTCGTGGCACTAACTTTACCAAAATACAACGCTATTTTCGAATCAAGAAGGCTGTACTTTATAATCGTTTTCGTGTGGTTCTCACTTTCAGGTATGATATTTCTTAAGCAATGATCAAAATTATTTCTTCCGAACAATAATTGCTATCGTTATAATAACTGATGATTAAAACGTATATCCTATTCAATATCGTCCTAACAAAATTAAGGAATGATATTTTGCCATCTGAACACTGTTCAATTGTGTTAGCCGTTGCACTGCGCCGACTGACACAAAATTATAGAAATGCGATTTTATGAGGTGAACTCACATCCAGATTTCTTAATTCTTGGTTTGCCTTGCTATTATTCTGCTGATTTCAAAATTCCAATTGTCAAACTCGTCGACATCATATTTATACAAAGCCTTTCAGCATTACAAGCTGCAGATTTTAACTTTTGCATCAGAAGTTTCCACACCTGGAACATAAGTTGGATAAAAGAATGTGTAAAATCAAATGGAACAGAAATTTGGTTGAGGTTTCACTCATTTTCTTTTTATTCAATTATGAATCAATATTAAATTCATACTTCAATTCACTAGACCGTAATGTTTTATTTGCAAGCTATCCCAATTAAAAAAACCTTTTTCTTAATTATATTTAAAAAAATTTAACGCTTCTGGAATACATACTCCAATTTTCTTTTACTTCCTCTATGTTTTATCGTTTGAATCAGATTTCAAACGGTTTCTTACTTATTATACTTCAGAATGCGCTTTATTTGGAAACTAACCATACCGAATGCAATGTTTTTTATGTATGTTGCAATATTCTGCAGCATACGTCGTAAACGCCGAAGTTTGTTTTGCAAAATTGTTTTCTTCTTTTGAATAATACGAACAACAAGTACGTATTGAGGAGGAAAGGAGGTCACGCTAAAACTTGTTAAATTTGTTTTGTCCAGTCACGATGAAACTTGTTAAATTTCTAAATCTAGTCTTCAATTTAACTTATTTCATCGCTAAATTTATAAATACATTTAGGAATTTCGAAGGCGAGCGTTCGAAGTGAAACGAATGGTGTGAATATTAGTTATTATGAGAAGTCGACATTAATTCAGGCTGCATGGTATTGTGGGACAATGGAG
>CAKAEH010001694.1:0-36845 GCA_916381525.1 Cercopithifilaria johnstoni | reverse complement strand
AATATCGACTTGATAATTATTTTTGTTTGTTAATTGTTTTAAGATAATAGATAAAAGAAAATTGTCAACAAAAAAAGATTTTTTTTTTTCCTTAAATTTTAATTTTAATTCATTGTGAAATATTTTGGTACTGAGAAGTTGCCTGACCTTTTTTGTAAATTTACATCAATTAATCGTACAGTAATCATCAGTAATTTAGCAAGTAGGTGGGTTAGAATAAATTATTAAACGGGCTAGTATCGATTTTCAAAGACCGATCTTTGCATATTTCTAGCCTACAGCTATAGAGGAGACACAATCTGATTAGATGTAAGTGCTATAATGCCACGGTGATTGTCTCTTCATAAATTATGAATACAGAATCGAATGTTATAGACGTGGAGAATAAGACAAACGTAAAGGCTACGCTGGCTGAAACGCCTCAAGTATCAGCCATGACAGAGAAAGGAGTAAACGATTTGGCGCATGAAAATGATGCGCAGGAAGGTTGGGTGGCAACAACAGACTGGGTAGAATCCTGGAAAAGTAAACTTCCTCTTCAAACGGTGATGAGGCTTCTGCAAGTTCTTGTGCCACAAGTTGAGAAGATTTGCATTGATAAGTAAGTTTTCATTTTCAATGAAATAAATTTGAGATTTTGGTTAGGAATATTGTGTAAAAGTTGGATTTTTATCCTTTCGTTTTCAACATCTCCGTTAAGGCATCGTTTTCGATTGCGTACGATAGCTTTAGAACTGAATTATTTTGCAAGTATTTGATGTGCTCTGTTCAAATGAAATGCTAAGTTTTGCAGAGGCTTAACAGATGAAAGCGAAATCTTGAAATTCCTACAACATGGTACTTTGGTGGGATTGCTACCTGTTCCTCATCCAATACTTATTAGAAAATATCAGGCTAACGCTGGTACTAATCACTGGTTTCGAACGTATCTATGGGGAGTCATCTATTTAAGGTATCTTTTCTAAATCATGTTCCACTACTATTTTGAGAATTTTGTTATCCAGTGTTAGATTTTTCAGGCTGCGGAGATTTAACATCAAGTTATTTTTTTATTCACAGGTTTTATGCAGATTCAAAGGAATGTTGATTGTAGGTACAAGAAGTTAATTTTGCATTGAAAAGCAAGCTTTGTGCATAAATACAACGATCATTATTTATATTTGTTTATTTAATAATTTATATTTCCTTTGCTTTTTAGAAATATCGATCCACCAATTTGGTACGATACTGACGTTAAACTGTTCGAAATCCAGAAAACCTAAAATCCCTGTTCAAACTTTTAAGGCATTTATTACGAACGGTTGTGCTGAAAAATTTTCTGTCTCTGTTTGTCGATGTGTGAGGGGAAATTGTCTGGAAAAAGGCATTTGTACTTCTTCAATCCATCATGTTTTACTTCACTGTTTTATTTTTTCACATAAGGAACTTGAATAACTGATATCGTTTCACACTTTAGCGGCGTTGAATTGTCTACCTTTATAGTTATTGGTTGGTTTTGTGCGTTCAGGATGAGCTATATAACATTACCACTAAGTAGTTTCTGGTGATGTGAAATTTGGTGTAAGCTCTCTGAGGTTGTGCTATATTTCTTGTTTCTTGATATATGTATTACCTACCTATAATGCAGACAAATTCCTCGTAATTTCTTTCTACTTCAGGAGCTTTTTTCCAAGGAAACACCTAGTAATTCATTCCCTACATCCCGATTATGACCAGTGTCGTATCTTCCAGTGAATCTGAGCAATCCTTGCTCTTCATTCAATCTGACAGGGTCGCATTTCACGTTTCAAGTAAAACTTTTCTATCCTCAGTATCTTAAGAATTACTTGGCGAATTCAGTGTCACTTCACTGAAAGTGCAAAATGCGGTTAGATAAAACGTATGCACTCACTGTGCAGCGAATTTACTACTGCGTTTGCTAATCATTTATCAATGGGTTGTTGCTGATAAGAAAGAATGATCTCCATGGATGAAGTATGCGGGCTTATATGTTATGGTTATCAGATGTATACTAAACTTTTTTTTTGACTGGTAGGACTGGCTAAGACATTCCCACTTTACCAACTTGAAGCACCTCCAGTGTTGATTTTGTATAACCAAAGGAGATGAGAACCGGCTTAAAGCATTTTATGCACATCAAGCCAATAGATGCAGCGATAAACATGTGAGAAACCAAATGAAAAATATGAGATCTCGAATAAGGGAAGATATTTGAGATAAATTATTAATAATGCAAAGGCAAATGCCCGTATTCAAGGAAAACATATTTCTCCAGAAATTTTACGTGATTTTCCTAGACATTTTGCTCTGAAGAGATATAAAATGAGCAATATTACTGTTGGTATAAAGAATACATCAATATGCTAAACAGCCGCGAAATCTTGGTTTCGCAGCCAACCAAAGCATAAATATTTTAGTAACTTCACTTTACTGAATAACCCAATAAATATATAACCGAAAAAGAATATTAACACTGCGACAATGCAGAATATATTACAACACGAGATCAAGCCCCAATTCTCTTGTCGCATCTTTTAATGGGCAGTTACATTTTCAACACCTTTCTATGTATTAACTAGAAAACAGAAGGCACTATTTCAATTTCTTCAGGCCAAGTACTTGTCAAGGTTTCTTTATGACGTTTTTGACTTCTAGTGCTCCAACTATCTCGATCCTATTTGTGGCAATAAGTTGAGTGATGAACGGCATTTATTTTGTAGTAATGAAATATTGAAGATCACCACGGCCAGGATGGACCAACCTGATTATTAGTTGCTGAACTCCCCCCACCGCTATATGGTGGCAAACTCATAGGACGTTGCGCATCTTGGCCAACAGCAGGTGAAGAACTATCAAAGAAATCCGAATGTATACTAACACTGTGTGGACTACGTGGCACGGGTGTTCGTAGCGATTCAATTGGAGAATCCATAATAGCACCTAAAGTATGTATATTCAGCATTAAAACCAAAAATATAAAAAAAAATAAATGGATATCAAATTAAAATGAAATTACCTATATGAAAATTAAGGCTCATTGCTGGAGAGACAGACATCGCCGTAGTTGCGGGCACCGTTGCTGAAGACGGTCGTCCAATGTTCAGAGGATTTGTAGTATTAAGAGATGAAAAATCCATTAACGAATGTGGATGTGTTTGTTGCGTTGCTTCCATATGTCCTGCTGCTTGTGATTGACGATGCTCATTTCGAGGTCGAGATATATCAGATAGTGCAAATTCGGAGATATTTTGTTGAGGTAATACACTGGTGGCAACAGGTCTGTTCATGCTATTCGGTGAATTAACAACTAGCTCTGAGGAAGGAATTGGTCGAAACATGTTGTCCATATTTGGTTGTGTTTGCTAAATCAACAGATTCATGAAATTTAAGATAACTTTGCGAATAAAATAAAAAAAAAATGTTAGTGGAAGCTTAATAATAATGAAGAATGCCAGGTTTGTAACGCAACTTTTTCGATGTAATTGAACTGCAATTTAAAAATTATGTGCCAGGCATCTTTATGACAACCTTCATGATCATGAATAGAATTCGATTTTGTAGTGATGCTGGTCAAAAGCTGTATCAATTTCAAGAAATGAGGTATATTCCAAAATCCAATGAAAGAAAGAAAGCCTAGCATAAAATCAACTGTGATCTTTTTGCACCTTAAACCTAATACATGACGCCTCAACTTTTCAAAGTATGTGACATCAGATTTAAAGGATTTCAAAACAGATTAGGAGGATTAAAGCTGCAAAACAAAATGAAGATCACGACACTCAAACCTTCGCCTGTGCAGCAAGCTGCGCCAACTGCTTTGCGCGCCGATATCTTCGCCTATGTTGTTTACCATTGTTCGAATTGCTATGATGTTTCTGAATATGTTCTTTCAACTTATCTCGCCTCGAAGATGAATAATCACAATTATCGCATCTAAATATTGTTTAAAGCAGTCATTTAGCTTCTTCGAATGACTTGATTTTGAAAGTCCTAAAACTTACTTAAAAGGTTTATCCTCCAAATGTATCCTTTCGTGTCGTACCAAATGTGATTTCTCGATAAAAGAACGATTACATGTCTTACAGTGATGTGCTCTGACCGCTAAATGCGTTCTGAAAGTAATTTATTGAATCAGAAATTGTGAAAAACTGGTGACCGAATAGTACTTTAAGCTGTACCGACCATTTCTTTGAGAATAAGTTTAAAAAGAATTTGGAAAACTAAAAATAGGAGGGCAGTAGGAAAGGACAATATATTAAAATATAACACTTATCATTAAAAGCGATAAAGAAGAATTAGGAAAACCGAAAGAAATTTGGTTTCAACTTTCCAAAAATATTAGGCTTTACCTTAAATGTGCAGCAAGCTGACTTTTCTTGGGTGACGAATAGGTACACTCTTCATAGTGACAGTGAAAAACATCACCCGAATGAATACGGCGATGAGAAATCAGGTGACTTTGATATTTTGTCGAGAAATCGCAATGAAGACATTGGTAAGGTCTGTAAAAAAATGGAAATTAAATCTATTTCAAACTATTATATATGATACCTAATTGAGTGGTCATGAGAGGAGCAATAAGCTTTAAAGATAACGATACCTATTTTCGGAATGCGCAGCGACATGCTGATCTAGGGTACTTTTCATTGCAAATGCACGACCACATTCGGAGCAATGAAAAGGCTTATCAACAGTGTGATTGCGAATATGGCTAATAAGATGATTTCTTGAGCGGCTTTTGTAATCACATAATGTACATTTGAATGGTCGTTCATCAGCTGAAATAAAATCAATTGAAATTCGCCAAAGCTAACGTTAACCTATATGGAGAGAATATTTTGAGAAACTTGAAAAAACCATCTGATCCCCAGCCTAAATAACAGAAAATGCACACGAACTTACAGTGTGTTAAGCGATGCGAAAGTAAACTTTGAATGGAATCACTGCCATACTGACATATATCGCACTGGAAAGGTGGACCCTGAAATCGGAAAGCTTTGTATTAAATAATTTATCTCCTCATTCTGACGAATGTATGCATATCACCCTTCCTCTTTGGTGAAAAACTGCAAATCAACGAAGTAAACTTTTCCCCAAAAAAACCACTCTCAAATCACTAACTCTTAAAGCACATACCGAGAAATGTGTCTTCATATGTTCATAGTAATCACGATTCCAACGGCATTCATAAACGCAAAGAGAACAAACATAGGCGATGTTTCGAGTATGTGCTCGTACAATATGATGCTTAATGAGAACCGCAGTTGAACTTTTGTATGCACAATGGTCACATTTGAACAGTTTCTCAACAACTGCGCCGTTCGTTTCGCCATTTGTTTCATTATCGGATTCATCCGGCTGTGAACACGGATCAACTTCATCCGCTTCATCAAATATAACCTATAAAGACGTTTTTAAGTTCAACAGATTTTATTACAAACCCATACAAAGACATTTACAAATCATAGTTTCCTAAAAAATGCCTAGTTTAATGAGTGAAAATGTACCTGTTCATTAAGATCAATTCCACAGTCTGGATATAATTCTTCAGCTACTTGTGTCTCATCTACTTTTAAAGCTTCAGTCCGGACAAAACTTTTATTCTTTGGTGGTCTACCTCGCCGTTTTGCCAATACTTGATTTGCTGCAGTTATTGATTTTCGGTATAATTTGTGACGACCGGCAGCAGCTGGAGAAAAGCAAGTAAAAATGAGCTTCTGATCCTAATTCTTCAGCACCAATAGCTATAAGAATAGGAAAAGGGATAAAAGTAAATGAAAAGCTGGTTCCGAGGGGAAAAAACCATATTTCCCTGAAGTCATAATTCCTGTAAAGTAGAAAAATAATTTACTGCATTCTTTGTCGAAATTGTGCCACAACATGGATGGAATAAATAGAAAAGAACAAAAATGTATTTTAATATTAACAAACCTAAAAGACGATTTTTTCGATTCAAAATATTCATCGCATTTAAGTGAATTTTCAGCTTTAAAGATGGACGAGAACCATCACCTGTCCCTGCAGGATTTAGCTGAAATCAAAACTCATAGCTTAGCAAATAGAATATATCTTGTATCACAGCATGTATCAAATACGATACCTCTGTAAACTCATTCTCTATAAACTTTTGTAAACTCATATTTTACCTTAAAACTTAATCTATAAATTTACTACGTTGTTATGTAAGTGGGATTAGTATAAAAGAGCATTTTAATACATAAGCTCTTACTTTGTACTATAATTATTCACTAATAAAATTTGATGAAAGCAAAACAATCAGAAGTGATGATGCTTAAAACAATTCTTGCAATGAAAACTAATGAGCAAAACGCCAATTACCACTTCTTCAGTTGTTGAAGCACCGATTACAGGAGGTTGTCCAGTTTCTTCATTAAAATCTGATTGTGCCTGCACTTTGTTGGTATCGGTTTCATGAGTTTCATCACCAATTCCTCCACTCTGCGAACTTCCACCCTCCGATTTTACGCTGCAACTGTCTTTTTTAAAACATCAAAAATTATTTGAATTTACCACCAACAAGTTTGTACTAGTACTTTTTTTACTTCAGTTCTGGATTTAGTTTTGCGAAATAAAAAGGAACAAAAAAATTGCATTCGTGATGCAAATTTAGTGAAAAGCATTTAAGCTCCACAAATTCATACTTCATCGCGAAACCAGTCTCTCCTTGTGAGATACCACGCGACTGTGATTGGGGCTGTGAACTACTCCCATATGTCAGGTGGGCATCATTGTAAAAAATCGTTCTTTCGTTGCCAAATTGAGCAGTAAGAGTTCGATATTGTGCCTGGTATTTTGCCATTGGCATTGAATGTTCGCACCTTTGAAAAATAAATAGTAAAATAGTAAAGACCTGGAAATTAATAGGAGCCGGTACATGTTACCCAGGATGAGGAAGACAATCGCTTTTAGCCTGGTAAACGAACATAACGGATGAATAACACGTTCGAAAATATTTACGCCAGACACTTTAAAAAAATGTCCTGAAACTATTTTAACTTAATTCAAAGAGTAAAATAAAAACGCAAGAGAAGTAGAATTGTACATCATTTGCATTAGTGTATATCGTGCTGCTTGAGAGTTGATAAGGAAAGACGAATAGTCCAGCAAATATTCTAAAGTAGCGGATTGCACCGATGCAAACGAACATGCAGATAACATCTCCTTGAAAAGAGAATCACGCTGCGTTGGATTATGTCCAATCCAATGAACTATTAATCTGAATTTATAATATATTAAAACTCATCGACTCTAAAAAATTCTTATGAAGGAATAAATTTCCTTCCGAAAAAGACAATATTACCAGTAGAAATCAATAGCAGAAACTTAAATACACAAATTCGTTATTTTCAAAAATAAAATGTAATTTTACTTCAGATGGATATCAGGAGATATAGAATTGGCATATTTTGGTTCAGAGAGTAACGCATTCAACTGAGCCAAAGAGAATTCGACAATATCCGTGCTTTCCAGTAAGCATCTGTTGATGTTAACATCGAAGAAATCGCATGCACTTTTCAGGAGAGTCGGCAAATTATATTTCAGTGCAAGTTCCTTTACCGATAAACAATTTGCTGAGTCCATGTAACGGTCCAAATACTCCGCACAATAATTCTTTACTCGCGTTATCTGAAACAAAGACGGTAACAGGTTCGTTTCAAATAATTCTTTATAACCATATAAGTCAACAAAATATATCAGCATACTGTATTATAGGCGTGCAAAAATACTGAATATACTGCAATAAAGTACTTTTTTTTAAATAAAAATAAATTGACCAGAAAATTATTAGCGAGCTTCAGCAGGTCAGTTACACTACTGCGATCAATGACAACACTTCCACTATACATATAATTGAGCAATAGTTCAAAAACTGCAGGATTCTGACAGTTCACGGTCACCTAAAGTTAACTTGTAAGGATAACAGTGGTAAAAAAAATTTAGAGTACGAAGCAAATATGATCTTGAAAATTAAATTATTAAAATAACATGTCTTTGCAGCACACGCAACAACCCATTTTAAAAAACTACAGTTTTCTACTTTTGTTGACATTAGTATGTATCAGTTGGTCTGCAAATGACGCGTTTTATAACTTATATCTTAGACAGTGCTTGACCGATACAGTAATTATCCCAATTTCCTGTCATATACAAAGTGATGAAGAAATATTGCAAAATGCTTATTGTCAAAAATACGACTGCTCGAGTAGATACATTAAACCTGTTCTTTCACAACTTTCGAATTCCTCAATATAGAGTCAAAATATGGACTGCACGCCGCAAGGATATTTCGATGTGCGCAAAAATGACGATCCTTGACGACAATGTATACATCACAAAAACGTCCCGTGTCACGTTGATAACGTAAACGTTCCAATATGACATTCCCATGCTGATCCGTAAATGACATCGGATTCAAGCTTCCATTCCCATCCTGTGCACAAGTTGACAGCGTTGTCATTGCTCTAAAATATATTTTATTTTTATTTATTTCGGCATGGCCAAAACACATCCACACTCTGCGCATCAAAAAATCTAAATCCATCTTTCTCAACTTAGAAACTGAAATTCTGTTTATCCACAAAATTACTCAAATTCCGAAATACAGATATCGTCAAAGAGAGGTTCAAGCTATAAATTATTCAAAGCAAATAAATGCGACCTTCTAATATATTTATCAACACCAAGAAATCAGAATCCAGAAGCGACAGCAGCTCAACGATGGAGATAAATGGGAGAGCACAAACGAGACACGACCAGACCACCGCTTTTAATTATATTTAATTCAATAGTTCTGACTTAAATATAAAAAGCTATATGGAAATTTGCATATAACTTTAAGTTTTATGGGGTAGAAGAGTTATTTCGCATGTTTCTCTGACTGCGAATTATTCGCAGTTATCCGCAGTACTACTCACTGTGGCTATTTAATCATTTTCTGAATCATCTTTTTTTTCATCGATCTCCGCCTTTTTTTGATCAGGATAGTCCTTACAACCATATAATGATACAACATACTATTCAAGAAATGTTCCGCTTCCTAAAGGTGAACCATTCCGTTAATCCCATGCCCTTTAATCTTAGCAACTTATCAGCTTATTTTTCTCTTTAAATAACTGTATTACTTCCCTTCTCCAAACCTCCAACTCAAGCATTTCAAAAGAAAGCCTCTAATCTCACGCAATCGTTTCACTTTCTGCACCGTAAAGTGCTACGGTAACACGTCGTAGCATCCCAGCGTGCGCAACGAAACGTGAAACGAAGTATGAATAGGAATTTGTGGTTATGCTGGTGAACTGGAACATTATGATTTCTTGGTGGGAAAGTAATGTAAAAGGTAAAGTGTTACATAGATCTGAATGGGAGAGCAGGTAATTCAAATTTTGGGAATACAAGTTATCGTAATTGTGACGATGATAACATTCGTTTGAGCAGAAATACTCACTTGTAATTACAGCCCACTTGTTTCATACAATAATGATAACATCAGCAAATCTTTAATGGTGATTGCGGGGACTTCATTGATATGAAGGTATTCCTTTCCCTTCATTATAATTTCGACATTATTTGTTATCTTCAGTTTGTGGAACTGTATTGGTTTTGAATAATTAATCTTATAGTAATCAAGTTTAAGTTGATGAATATAATAAGGATTAATTAGAAAGCATTTCACAAATTGTTATCTGATTAATGAGTCCCTTCGAACTTAGAAATCGTTGAGTATGTTAAGATTTATAACTTTGTTTCTGAATAATGTTCATTTCTCTCTTTTGCTTTCTCTGACGCCGGCAAACCATTTTTCTTGCGCTTTATGAAGAACTTTACATGTTATGTTTTGAATTATAAGAAATTGAGAATGCATAGTATTTGATATAGGATATAATAGAAATTTCGAAATAAAAGAAATTTTTGAAAAAGAAATTTCTGAGATACTACAACTCAAATGATTAACTACGTGTATCAAAATTTTCAATGGAATTTTGAAAATTCGCAGCAATTTTGAGTTCATTTCGCAGGAAGCAGTAGCTTTGGTAACCGGTGGAGCATCAGGTCTGGGTAAAGCGACGGTGCAGCATTTACTGAAACATGGTTTCAAAGTTGCCATGTTGGATCTCCCATCTTCGAATGGTTCTTTCCTGACGAAATTGATAAATCGGAATTGCTTATATGTCCCAGCCAATGTAATATTCAATTTTAATCAGAAATCTTAGTACAAGTTTTCAAATTTTAGACGTCATGTTTTGAGTGGATAAGCTTTTGTTCTCTCAAGTATATATATACATATATGCTAATAATAATGGCAGCCTCCAGCTGATTTTCCAACTAATTATCACACATTTTCAGATAACAAATGATGAGGAAGTAAAAAATGGTATGTCGAAAGTGAAGGATAAATTTGGACATTTGAATGCTGTGATCAATTGTGCCGGGATTTCTTTCAATTGTAAAGCGTTTAGCTTCAATAAACAAAATACGAATCAGAAATCAGCAATAATGTCGGATTTAAAACAAGTGTTAGCAGTGAGATTTTTGTTCCGTATCATTGAATCTTAAATCCTAGTCGTGTGATTTAACTTTTATTATAATTTATTTGCTGTTACACCTCAACATTTAAATTCTGCAGTTATTATAGAAGTACTCTACGTATTGCAAAATTTCCTTATGTTTGTTATTTTTCCCGTTAAGGTGAATGTTGTCGGCACACTCAGTGTTATCCGATATGCACTCGATCTAATGGCACAAAATGAAAAAGATGTGTCGGGATGTCGAGGCGTTATCATCAATACGTCATCATTCTCATCCTTTGAGCCACAGTTTGGACTGGCAAGTTTTTAAATTTTAAGATGGCGATTAGATTTCACTAGAGATTCATTTCAGATTAGCACTAATTTTATTGAATCAGGCTCGGCTTAGTGTCGGCGTGTATTCCATGTTACCGTATTATATAGATCAACATTTTAGGGGTTTGATGCGATGTCTTCTGGAGCTGTGAATAGTGCTACATTAACTTTGGCAAAAGATCATGCTTCGGATGGTATTCGATTTGTCGCCATTGCCCCAGGCATTTTTCGGACACCTTTGTTGATTTCCCATATGAATGAATTGGTATTTGATTCATGAGTTCTCGTACATTCATTTTTTGTTCTAATATAAACGAAATATCGGAAAATCATGGTTTAGTCTTATAGAATGTGGAAATATACGAGAAAATGGTGGAACTTCCTTCGCGATTAGGCATACCAGAAGAATTTGCTGCTCTTGTGTTGCATATTATTCAAAATAGTTATTTGAATGGCGTAGTCATTCGTTTGGATGGTGCTCTTAGGATGCCACCATAAACTGCTGTTCATACAGATCTATGAATGGATATCTCAGTTTCTTAGTCTTAGGCTTTAATACATGTGTGAATTTCTTGCACGATGTATATTGGTTTTGTTTTATCGTTGATGTTAACTGCTACCACTTTTTTTGTATTTGATTTCCACTAGTCGATAAACTTGATGACTGGAAGTACTGTTTTATTATCCATTGTTTGTCGATCAGGATTTTATTATATTTGAAAACACACATGGGATCATCGATCTTTGCAATGGTTTGGAAATTTTTGTCAAATGAATTTGAAAACTCGGAAGGAACTTCTTGGAAGGATTACAATTGATTAGCAGTTAGCACCGTCAAATTGATATCTTGAATAGTTGAACTAAATTCACTATGCGCTCAGCTAAGGTCTTCTCTCTATTTACTTCTAGCAGCTAAGCTGGGATATGAATGGACCGCTTATTTTGTCGTGAAATTTCGTTGGACTGCGGGTCATAAAAATTTTGTATGGAATTTGGTCCGTTCAATTGACAGTTCGTGCTCTTTCGTCGCTTTGTTTGTCATTTGGCTAGACTTAATTTATTTGAGTTGGCGGGAAGAAGTGCAGCGTCATCTGTCGATTTCGAGCAGGTTATTTAACCAAAGTTGGTGAGACCTTTGAATACAAGTAGGTTAGATCAATGACTTCAATAAGTTGCCCTTTTTGGTTTTTTTCTTTAGTTATATATGGTTTTCTGATTAGTTTATATGTTAGAGAAGTTTCATTACATGGCTAATCATGAGCTATAGTATTCTGGGAGGGTAAGCATTAAAGTACTATTTGTTTACAAAGCTTGATGTTTAGCTTCCAGATGGTACTCAAAGGTTTCTTCCAAATCCGTAGTTCGGACTGAATTGTCATGTTTTGATTTTGATATATTTCGGTGACAATTTAGATTCCAGTCATCTCAGAGTCTGATAGAAATTTTTTGTTCCCAGTCATATGAAATGAAACTAATTCTCAATGGATAGGGCTGCAATTAAAATATTCGGAATGGATAACGTGCTTTGAAAAATGAGTGATTTTGTCAAATTTCTTCCTATTTTTCAAACTGAACAATAGGCAGTTATCGTAACGAGGTGCTGCGCGTAGATCTTGTTGCTGTCTGGTTTTTTTTATTAAAAAAAATTTTGTTGCAGGATGGTATAAATTATGGTTACATATTTGGCTTCTGTGAAGGTATGTATTTATGAAATTGTGTATGTATTATTTCTCCAAGTACTTTGATTTATTAGTTAGAGTAATATTCGTTACCGTTTTTCATGGCATTGTGGCGTTAGTCACCGGTGCTGCATCGGGTCTTGGAGCTGGTACAGCGCGACATCTTCTCGAACATGGAGCAAAAGTAGTCATTATGGATTTACCGCAATCGAAGGGTGTGGAATTGGCGAAGGAAATGGGACAAAATTGCTTATTTACTGCGGCTGATGTGAAAATTTCAATTTTTGTATTTTTTTTAATGGTGAGATTGTCGAAATTAGAAGGTAGTGATGATTTATAGATTAAACGAAATTTGAAATATATTTTTTATTTACTCAGCTAACGTTAATATATCCCTCTATTGCTCAATAAATTAAGAAATAACAAAAGTAGGGGGAAGAAATGAAATGCATGGATAAATTGAGTATATAGAGTTTGAATACAATAAAAATAAAATCATTTGTTTCCGTCTAATATTCGGAGTGAGGTTGGATATTCGATTTCCAGGTGCGGTCTTCAGCAGACGTGTCCAGTGCATTCCGTACTTTGATTGATAAATTTGGACAGTTGGATGCTGTTGTGAATTGTGCTGGTGTATCATATCCATTCAAGCTGTATAACTTGCAGAAGAAAAAAGCTTGCGATGCAGAACTCATTCGTAAAACATTCGATGTAATAACTGCCTTCGTACTTAATCTTTAATCGATCATCAACTTATGAAAAGTTTTTCAAGTCGTTTCTTTCTCTAATCTAATATGTACTAAAATTCAGACACAAAAGAGGTGAAATTAACTGAGTATAAGTTGCAATGAATGAAGTCTTCTTATCTGCTACATTATTCCTATATGTTTAGTTTTAGGTTAACGTTTTCGGTACTTTCAATGTTATACAGCAGGCACTTGAAACATTTGCGCTTAAGAGCAAGGATAGCTTGGGTTTTCGTGGTGTTATTATCAATACAGCATCTATAGCAGCTTACGATGGGCAAGTAGGACAGGTTGAACTTTCATTTGTGTTTCAAAAGAGTTTATGAAAAATAGGCTGAGTCGCAAAAACAGGTAGATGATGCAATATTGAGCAATTTTTCTAATTTGAAAACAATATCGGGAATTATGTCATTTTTTTCGTTGTAGAGTGCTTACGCAGCTTCCAAGGGAGCCATTGTAAGTGCAACGCTTGCTTTTGCTCGTGACTATGCGGAAGATGGAATACGATTCATGACAATTGCACCGGGGCTTTTTGACACTCCGCTTATGAGTGGGCTTCCTGAAAAGGTAATAATGAACCATATGTTATTTCAATGAATAATGATTAGGATTTGTCTATTTGTTATTTCGCAAGCATTATTGATCATTACGTTGCAGGTACGAACTTTTCTAGCCGATATGATTCCACTCCCGAATAGGTTGGGTAGTTCAGAAGAATTTGGTGCCTTGGTCCGTCATATCATCGAGAATCGGTACTTAAACGGGGAAGTGATACGTCTTGATGGTGCCTTGCGGATGCCTCCCTAAAGCCATAGTAATATGGCACGATCGAAACTCACTTTTCTGTGAAAAGAATAGGACAATAATCGAGATTAGTGAAGAGGAGTTCACAGCTTTAAGAAATAAAAATGTTGTGTAACTAACCATTAAGCCATATGTCCGTTTACTTCAAGAATTGTTTGTTGTCTATTATCCTATTTGTTCACTGACATTTATTTTATTGGTGAGCTTTTGTAGTGCCTTTGTTGATTTTGATTTGCATAAACGTTCTGTTAGTGGTTGTTGTATATATGTTGTTAATTTATCATGTTGGAATAAAGCTCTAAATTTTTTATTCCCTTAGTTATGATCAAAAGTTGTGCTTCTTTGCAAGTAAGTACTTTTCATTTCAATGCTTGATCACTGGTAGTACAAAAGTGCATAACACCATATATTCAAAGCAATGATTTCACTGTTGGTCGTCTTCACTGGTGTGAGACTATTGGATTTTAGGATGAGCAATTTGATTAACGCTAGTGTAATGAAATTTTGTTTAGTCAAAATACTGAGTGTACCGGAATCATCGATAGCTTTGTATGGCTATCGAAAGGCATCTTCCTACCTGTCTGGTTCTTGTTTACTTTTTAATGTATGGATGTATTTAATGTGGAATGCGATGCTTATACATGTCTCGTTATGCAAGTATTTCCTTTTTTCTTTCCGGGTTGGTCGACACTTAGCATGTCGAATTTATCTTCAAGCTGGAAGACTACGCGTCGTTACGGTGAACCATTAAAAAAAGATAAAGCAGCTGCACTTTTCGATTCTGTATTTGCCAATCAGCCGAAAGCATCTACTTCGTTGGCAAGACCACTAGATTTCAATCCGTAAATTTTTGCATATGGGTTTATTTTGTTCACGATCATTTGCATTCATTATATCTGTTAATAAGGAGCTCCTATAAAGGTTAGGTTCGAAACTTGGTGATTCCCTTGATTTGGTTACATTTTGAAAGTTCCGAAACCTGTGTAAGGTGTGTAAGGTTTGGTTGCTGTAATAGAGAAGAGGTAGAAACTAGTGACTTCTCCACTGTAAGTTTTCAGATTTGGTGAGCTTGGTCTATGGGGGTTTCAAGCCACATCGGTATTTAATATAATATTTTCCATGTAAATAAAGTACGCACAAGATCTTCAAGCTTTTTTATCTAGTTCATCGAAATGTGTATCTCCGAAACGGGATCAAGTTCATAGTGAGTTGAGTACACCAAGTCCATCAAGCAGCTCGTTTCTTTCTCCGGCAGTTAGCATTCCTGACTTCGAAAAGGTTTGTTTCTGAATTGTTTTTTGTTACTATTTTTCGACAGAAAACACGAGTGTTTCGAGGAGGGATTTTTGAATACAAAATTATGCATTAAACTGTCTTTTTTCACATTGAAAAGGAAAATTAATTGTCCGGTTCAGGTATGCGGTGGAGGACGTACATTGATGATTTAGATATTCACTTTCGAAGTAAGCACATGGTTTGTATGAATGACTTTAGTTAAAATTTATTTTTTGAGTTTCAGATCTAATTTTCTTACCGCTTTATTAGTCTGTTGCTTGAGTAACAGACTAATTATGGTTCTGTTTTTCAGTCTGATGAAAGCGATGAAGAGGGTAGTAGTAATAAATTTGGAAGTAATCATTCATCGACATGCACGCTAGATATTTCTATGACACATGCGACGATTTCTGATAGTAAATCCTCCAGTTCATCACCTGTCAAGCAATCCTCTGAATTAGATCCAGATCGCCAAAAAATTGGAACTCTCAAATATCATTCCACTGAATCTAAACCGCAACGCAATGATGTTTTTTGCTTCGAAGTAGAGGACGAGGAAACTGAAGACACTGAAGGCAGTAATGAGATAGCCCCTCAAGCAAAACGCGCAAGACCGGAAGAAAAATGTACTAGTTCTCAAGGTGAGATATTGTTGTTATAGATACGTTCGAAATTTTCGTTGTTGAAATAGTTCATAATGTACTGATATGTGACTTTCTATAATAAAGTAAACTGTCGTGCCGAGCATGTTTTGCAGCCACGATGGCTTAGACCCCAGCATAATGATTAGTGGAATGTGATGTATTTCTTTAATGCATTAAGTTTTTAAAATGTATAAATCATTGTGTTATAGAAAAAGTGCTTGCTTATTTCAGAAAGAGCAGGAAGTTCTGGAAAAGGGTATTCTTTGGGAATTAAAGCTACATATAAACATAGGTGGATGTTGGATGACGATGATGATAATGACGATATTGGGTTGCGTTCGAAGCATTCAGATACCGATTTAATAACTTCTAAAGCAGAAGTATTATTTGTTTCATAATTTGCAATGTCTCGTGAATTACGAAGTTACTGCTGTTCAGATTCCCATTTCAAAAAGTTCTTGTTAACAAGAAATTATAGACAAATAACTTTCTTTGTGGTTTGAATATCTTAATGCTTGAATTACTGAATTATTAGGATGATGGCTCGACTGCTGCAGCAAATGTAAGTACCATTGGTTCATCAGGTACGATTGATCGTAGCAGGAAGGTCGAACGAGCACCCGTTTGGATTCGAGATGTTAAAGAGGCACATGAGTGCTTAAAATCGGGTGAGCAGGATGATTTCACTGACGATGTGAAATATATTTTGAGCACTCTTCTGGATCCTTCATCATCGAACAATCTGAAATGTTTAAGGTAATGGAATTTTGCATGCTCCTTTGCATCTTGTAAGGTTAGTTTCTTCTTCATACTTCCAGACTAAATCCAATATTTTGTCGATTTACATCTGATTTGTGTCATAAGCAGCCCTTATCTTTAGTTCGCCATTTATATTGCATTCCCACAATTTAGCGTCATATCACTGGCGAAGAAGTGTGTTTCGAGCGAATTCCGGCGATTTTTCCGATCTAACAATTTAATCAGTCGTACGCTGAAAGCAATTCCTGATTCACCAAAGTCACCGGTGATTTAGTCACTCAGTCTCCTGTCTTCAATAAATTTATCATTTTATAAAGTTTACATAAGTTTAATTGCTTTAGTAGGACATATAATGCACATGTGAAGCCGTATGTGGATGCTATTGTAAGACTCAGTTCCTATCATATTTCAGAGTTTGGCACTTTGCGTCTCAGTGGTTGTTTATTTGTTGTCTCGCGACACCACTTCTGTATTCGTTGACGCTTCTGCGCTCCGTTTGTTCAGTCAGTTGTTAAAATTGGAACATCCAAATCCGAATGAAGAATGCATAAGATATTCGAAAATGGTGGGTAATTGTTCATAACTATTGTAGGCTTTATGAATCTTTTTTGTTGTCAATAAATGTTATCTTTATAAATGGTCTTTTCTAATATAAGTATTTGAAGCCTCCTTGCCTTTTTTGTTGCACGCTGCGATCTTTACATCTTTTTTTGAGATGAGAGTTTTAGGCGATGGATGTACTAAAAGAATGGTTGGAAAAATCGTTTGCAAATACTGAATTGAACAAAGTTCAATTTGATATTACGGAAAAAACTCTTTCGGTAAGATTGCTTAGTTATTTATTGCTTGTTCTATATGAAGCTGTGAAAATATTTTATGTGTAGCACATGTTAATATTATTTCAGCCTTCGTTTCTCATTTTGGAATCACTTGTTTACATATGCGCACGTAAACATCGTGAACAGTCATTGCAAAGTGAATTGTTGAACGTGGGCATACTTCAATGGATCGTTTCTAAAAGTATTGCTACTAATAAGTTTCTTCCGTATTTACTGTTTCTTGCAGTTATTGAGTTAGTGTATCACGTATTTGAATGTGATTAAAATTTATGCGGTTTATACAATTTAGACTTCCAGTTTCTCTTTCAGAAAGTATCCGAGTATATAAACAGGTTAGTTTATCCAGTGACTGTGGTTTTCTTTGGGGATCCTGACACGTATTCTTCTAACTTCATTTTTTACTCTGATTGCAGTGGACAAAACGGTATTACGCTTGTTGCACGAGAAAATATCAAATGAGGATATGCTTCTTTGCTTGAAAATTCTTGAACGATGCTTCAGAGTACTCGAATCAGTATGTTTTGTTTTTATGAGTTTACGAAATATATACAGAGCCTCAGCATTATTGATTTTTGTGTTTAAAACTATATGCCAGTTTTGTATCAAGAAATGAAATAATTTTTTATCATTTTAATAGTTTTGCTGAATTTGGAATAAAATATCTGTTTTGAAGGCAACAGTCTGCAATGAGAAGAACGGAGCATATCTAATTAGCCATCGAGGGAGCGCCCTCATCCAATCATGCGGAAGGTATTTATGTAATCAAAACGTTTTTAAAGACGGGATTAAAATTTTTTAAACTGAATGAAAAGAAGCGCATTAGTATATAAATTATATGAGGAATTATCAATCAGATTTTGGACATAAAGATCGTAACTCTGACCTCTTTTCCCTAGGATGGTGCAGAACTTGTAAGAACCGAGTGATTAGAAATTATGAAAAGTATTGGAGTGTAGGATTACCAGAAAGAACGATGATATTATGTTATAATTCCTTTTTCCGTAACTGTCTTAAGGATTCAGTTGGCTGTACTTTTGTGAAGATTCCTGCAATATGATTTTCCAGGCTGATGTCTTTGTTGTTTCGCACTGTAGGACAACTTGGTGACGATACCAGTGAATTAAAGGAGCAAAATATCACTTGTCTGAATCGGATGGTTGGATTATTGATGAGTTTATCATATGAGAATGGTATGTTGATTGATGCTACTTTTTTTCGTGCTTAGTTATATTATAGTCAGTCTTATTTCTGTTTTTGTTTTGAAAAAAACGGATTAATGTTACAGAATTATGTTGCACGAAACTTGGTCAAATGAATGATTTCCTCTCACTGTGCGTATCCTCCTTTACCTATTTGGTGCCAAAGTATGTTCGTAAGGAGAAGCAGTTTGATCTTATTGTGTTGGTTAGCTTTTTTTGGGTGCTTGTTGTATTTTACTTCTTGTTTCTATTCTCATTTTTGGAAATTAAAGATCTCCGCTGTTTTTTTTGCAGCTGTGTAGTCTTTTGGTCAATTTGCTTGAACGATGTAATTTCAACAGACGTAAACTGATTGGGCTTACAGTCCCACTTTATGATCTCGAAAGTAAAATAGAGAGGCAAGAACCAACACTGAAAGCTCTTAGTCAGGTTATTTTTGTTAATCTCTTGTAATTCGTGGATGGAGTTCTAGTTGTTTTTAGATTTCATAATTTTGGGAGTAAAATTTTGTTCCAGTTGATGAAGAAAGAAATTTATTGTAGTTGTTACACGTTGCTTGATTTGAAAATGACTAGGTGATTATCTGCATTCATTCTTTTACAACACTGAGCAATGTTTAGCTATTTGTATATCATGAATCACTGGCTCGTTCGATCGATGAGGAACTGGATAATGATCTTGTCATTGAGGATGCTCCAGATGATAGTGTTAATCATGAAGAGGAGGCGGAAGGTTATTTTTTATTCTTAGATGAAAATACTCTTTATCGTTTTAAAAAATTCTGATCTTTTTTGATAAGTTGAGATTGTTGCAAATCATTTTAATAGTCGAGTTTTTAATATTTCAGATGATGGTCGGTTGCATCGATTGCCAACGGAATTATCCGAGGATGAGATGGTTGAAGCTGTACAAAATGCTATGAATAAGGCTAGCTCACATATGGAAGATTCAGTTTTGGCATCGTACTTCGCACTTTTGATTGGATGTTTATTATTGCAAAATGAGGTCTATCTTCTCTTCTACGAGACTTCCCCTGATTTTTTGTGCAGAAAACATTTGTTTTATATTAATATCACTTAGATTGTTTGTGGTCTTGCAGGAGTCAGTAAATGTAGTGAAAGTAGAAATGAAGGATGGAAAGTTGGTTGCACTAATTGAGCAGCTTCAGCGCTTTCTGGAATTTATCAAACTAACGGTCTGTTCATAACTAATTTATTACACTATTGTATTAATCTAGAATTTTTCGATTTTTTTGAAGAATTAGTCTTTCATGTTTTAAATCCTCACAGTTTTTATAATGTTATAGTTCATTATATATAGCTATTAGTCGGACTGTTAACAAATTTACTTTAGGATGGGAAGAAAGCACACGTTCGCTTTATGGAACGCATTATTGACTTACTGGATACATTGGATAATTAGTGTACGATTTGTTAGCCTTTTAACGAAAGGTTTTGCAAGTAGGAATTACTTGTGATCCTTTGAATTGTCTTTCACAACATATATTGGTTATTTCCATCCAAAGTCAGATCCTGGTTATGTTTTCAAGTATCATGAGATATGACATGGGAATGTATCCTTGGACAAGATATTAATTAGATACTTACAACTTTTGTTTTATTTTTGATACGAATGATTTAGTATAATATGGCTTTACAGTCATGAAAAATCATACCAATGTTGCAATTTGTTTTTATAGTGCACCTGCTCCTGTGGGTTCAAAAGTTGATCATCTCTCATCATCTTTGTCCACTGCCGGTATAATTTTGTGATTCAAGCCCCATTTTACATTGAATCCATTGTGATTTGTGCTTTAAAATAGTGAAAAATTATTTTTGCTACATCGGCAGATGATGATGTAGCAAAGTCATCCCTGAAACGACAGGCTGCAAAGTCTGCAGTCTCAGATTCTTTTTTATTTCTTCGAAGTTATCTCAGTGCTGTCGCCTTCAGTTTTCATGGCTCTTCAGGAAAACAGACTATTGATTCCTTCATAAGTAAAGTTAGAGTATTTAGTAGCTCAAAATGCTTTGACTTTCCTCCTAATTGAAATATCTGGAAATATTCTCATAATGAGTTCAGTCGTTGTGTTTGTTCAGTCATATTTTTTTCCTGTATTTCTTAATGTTACTTTACAAATACTAGTTCACATTTGTATGCTTTACCACTTCACGCAATCTGCATGGTAAATCTGCTTGTAAAAGCTCTACTCTGATTATTTCTACAGGTAGTAACTATTTTTATACGAGAGAAATGTACTCACAATAAAAATACCGTGTATTGTCAGCATTTGCGACGTGTTTTAAAGTAACGTCTCAGGAAACGAAAAAAGAGCATAGATGCGAATTCCAATTGGCGGGGCATTCCTTTGAACATGGCTGGACCCGGGCAGAAATCCCTTTACTATCCCGGAAGTATTTGTTTTTTCTACCGCATCATTTAGTCTCCTGCTTAATTTGTCACCATCCACTATTTTAATTTTCGATTTTCGAACTTCATAACATAGTCATTGCATCTCATTAAATATGTGCGAGGCAACACCATATGCAAAATCCTTAAAATAAATCGCTCCACCACATTTCCAAATGCAAACTAATAGAATTACAGTAATGGCACCATTCTGCATTTGGTACGAGATGGTGTGGCATAAGACGACAGTGGCCCGTCTTTATATTTCAAATGCAAACTTCGCTGCAAATAAAAACTCTGCAATTAAACTATAATCCAGACCTAAAGTGAAGAAGTGGAAGCATAGATACAAATTTACTATGTCAGATTAAGATTTACAACAGTAGCATTTCGTAATGCGTCAAATGAAAGACAACTTGATTAGCTCAAATACATCACAACGTTTTTTTAAAGCGCCAGTTTTGAGTAATCGCAAAAAACCCACATTTTCACGTAGAAAATTCGTTAATCAGGATTTAACGAAAAGCAGAGCACGAAGTGGTAAAAGCGCTGTGATTATTAAACAACAAATGGAATAATTGCAACTAAACGACAATCTTGAAGACACGTTTTTTAACTAAATGAAGATTTTCGAATAGAGTACTTTTCGTCAAATCATGCGCCCAGTAAAAGTAAAAAAAAGCTAGCAGAAACTTGGAGAAATGGCATTCTATCAAAAAATCTTCGTTTGATAGTGTTTGATAACGCATTTAAATTTCATTTAGCGACTTTCCTAACTCAAAGTTCAAATTACAAAACTATACCCTTCCCTTTTCCTTAACATTTAAGTAAAATTAATTTTAGAAAGTTGATTTTGAAGCCACTTCGGAATTGGCAAATCATTACGCAACAATAGCCTATGTAAGGCAATATTGTCATCTCTAAAAACAAGATCTAGTTTCTCTCTAAGTTCTTCATTGAGTGGTTCATATCTGCGCCCTTTACTTGTACCCAAACATTTTTTTGTCCCTGAAAAAAAGTAATCGAAATTAAAAGAAAATAAGCATAGATACTTTCCTTCGAAGTTTTTGCAGAACTTTGTTCTGACATTATTTAAAGTTTTTTTCAGACCAGAAAATTCAAAAGCAAAAATTTTCGTACCATTAATATAACTGCAAAAGAATCCCTTCCTGTCGTCAAATTTAATGAGATCACTGAAGGCAAATTTTGGTGCATGAAGAGCATCAACTAAATTGGTAACAGCAGCCACTGGATCTGTACGAAGCTGTTCACCATCAACTAAATGAATTTGCGTAGATGGATAATAATCCAACCAATGTTCCAAATGATGCATATACCTGGAATTTATAAATCCAAAGAATTAGATCTTGTTTTCTTACCTGAAAAATTTACCTGAAAAATCAAGATGCCAAGAGAGAGATCTGTTTTATATAGCTCCACAAATTTTCAATTTTTATCAAGTCACAATTCAGAATGGAATAGGTGAATAAAAATTTTTCAATACAAATGAATACCTTCCAGGTGAAATACAACGATTTCTGAGGCGCCGTAAAAGAACTGACGAAATATTGGCATCGAGAATTTCATTTAGTTCATATGTCATTGCTGTTGTATCATTACGTGCACGCATGTGCTGATACCAGGAATGTGCGCGCATTGCCGGATCCAAAAGAATAATCTGAAAAATAAATAAATAACAAAAATGTTTTAATAAATAACATTAATTTGATCTAATCAGCGAAGATTAAAAGATAAATATCAAGACTGACTCCTAACTGCCTAAATGCAAAAAAACAGATTAATAATAACTTACAACGATTTCTGCTTTTGGAAGCAAAGCAGCGGATGTACGCGGGGCATCAGGATTATCGAAGTAAGTTGCACTTTTCTCGAAAACAATAAGATGATCAATTTTGGAACGAAACTGATCCATATACCTGTAACTGTATCTCTTATGCTACCGACAATCACCTAAGCAGGTCATTGCCAACAAAAATGTGTACACTTGCCAATGCAATCCACGAAAATAATTTGGTCCTCCAAAAAACTGTAACTCCTCAAATGATGATGGGACTGGATCATTACTAGAAAAATTTGGATGCAAGTTAAGAAATGTGGCAAGAGCAGTTGAACCAGTTTTCTGCGGTCCCACAATAAGCATGTTTGGAAGCGGCATTTCAGAACAGTTGAAAGTTTGTGGAAGAATTTTTGCATGTCGTGGATCGTCACAAGGATTCTGAAAAGCTTTTATAAGCTACTCCAAAATCTTAGCTTCTAGGAAAATACAGATCAGAAAAAAATCCTAAAAAGAAAAGGTCATCCCACGAAGCACATAAGTTCAATATATAAAGGGAAACCCATCAAATATAAAGCAAAATTAAAATGGAGCAGACCAATGAGTTTCTTTCATTTCCTTAATATGGTTATATTTTCCTTAATTTATTAGTTGCATAATTCCATAAATGTCAATTAGTAACAAAGATGCAAACTTACACTCCAAATGGGGACTTTTTCGGCCGCATAACGTGCAAAGTAAGCAGATGCAATTCGTACAGGTTCTGCCCAATGCAAATGTAAATTCGTCCAACATTTAATAAAATTTACCACTCGTTCAAAAGAGAAAATTCCAAGACGATCGTTTGCGTAGTTTTGCTGATGTGTCATAAAGATCGAAAACTAAAATTTTGGATCTTATTCTTGGGATTCTTTCCTGGCTTTCCTAGAACTATTGGTTAAAAGTATGTTTCTTATTCATTAGAAACTAATTCTAACTAGAAAACGAGAAATTTGTTTTTAGCAGCTGGTAAAGAATCTTTATGGAGGAATAACAATACAATATCAACACTAATACTCACCGGATTAATCACTATAGTGAAGAACAGATCACCACCTTCAATGTTACTCAATAACTTAGTGAAACCATCAGGATATGAATGGAAGAATTGTGTGTGAGTGTAAAGACCACAAGTTTGTCGTGGAAGCACCTAGACGTAATTTTTTTAATATTAGCTACAGAAAACAACAAAAAAGTTATGATTATAAACATGATCTGCTTCAAAATTGTTAAAAGTTAAATAAAACAAGTGGTGAATGTGGAAGCGTTTGCACCTTATTCATGGAATGAATATCAAATAAATCAATGAAAATATAGTTATGATTCAGCCATTACTGTGTATCAATTAATCTTAATAACGAAAAATTACCGATATGTTCCTATGTACAAAGCCCCGGCGTGCTGATGCAGGTCGAAAATGGGGATATTCCTCTGTTGATGTTACTGTAATGTTCCAGATTAACTGCCACGAATTATACAAAGCTTCATGAACTGGATAAACACCAGCATGTTGTGGTGATACAGCGTAACCCGAATTGACATGCAAACCCATACCCTAGAAACATTCATGAATGTTTTTCGAAATATTCAAGAATTTTTCCACGATGTTTAATAAATTTATCAAAAACGATGGATTCCTAAATCAAAGACCAAACCTGCGCGAAAAGTTTATTTTGGGTCATGATAGCTTTTAAATATGTTTGATTATGCTCGTGTGCATGATTGTGTTTCCACATATGAGGGAACCAAGAAAAATGTTTTCCAATTTCTGAAAAGAACTGCGTCGCTTACATTAATATTTCAAACTTCAGTGGCTTTGAAACTGAATTCTTAAAACCTTACCAATTATCCTTTCATCACCTTCGTCTTCAAGAGAGTCGCCATTTCGGAAATAGTAACCAGAAAAACCCAGCGAATAAGTGAAATCTGTTATATCTTGACGCAAACGATATTGTGATTGCAACAAGGCATCCACATCCGCCTTAGTCATACGCGTTCCACTTGTACCAACAAATATGTCATCGATGTCGATTTGAATATATCGTTTCAAGTCATCATACATCAAAGATTCTCGCATATATCTGCAGAAAAATATTGGGAAAAAAGTGTGCAGCGAGTATGATTTTATCTCTTCCATCCATATAACGTTATAAAATTGCGAAATACATTTTAAAAAAAATCTTAACCTTAAAGAGTCAAGAAAAGCTAGCTTGTTGATCCAATGGGTGAAATTATGTCCAAATAAAATCCTTTCAATCCCATCTTCTGATCCATCGTCTAATATCACACTGGCACGTTCCTCACCAAAAATATCATCAACCAGCACAACACCTTCGTAGCCTGAAAAAAATGATGGACTTTCTTCTCATCTTACAAAACAAAATTCTATGCAAATTGTTCCTGTCGAAAAATTCATTTTTTCACCGATTTAAGTTACGAAAGTTTACAGTTCGATCCTAGACTTATGAAATATCCAAAAAGATGAATTCAGGTGTTTATATTATTTACCATTGGTGACGTCAAATAATATCCAATCATCTTTATCCGGTTCTGGTGCTTGTAACACAGCACCCGGCTTACCAATAAAATTAACACGCGATCGTTCACTAAAGCGAAGATTTCTAGCACGTTGCCGAGTATGAATTGTCAACTGTGAACCTTTCACTTTTGCATTAACATAGCTGTTGGGTCGATTGCCAATAAATGAAATTATACCGACTCCATATTCACGGCAATATTTGTCGAGAAGCTGTCGATTCCATGTTAGCAAATTTAAATACTTGTAATAATTTTCGATAATAATAATCGAGAAACGTCCACGTTTTGAGGTCGTTAGAAGTGGGAGATTTTTTGTAAGCGTTTCAACTTTATGAGGTATCTTCAACGCAATTAATATGTTAATTATTTGCTTCCCAAGCTTCGAATATAACGTTTCTACGAATACCAACACCTTTCCATCCGTTAGAAAATTAGTCTTATTTCTTACGAATCCATGATGCCTGTGAATTTTAACCGTTTTATTTGACAACGGACAGTAGTATGACGGTATATGTTGTGCTGGATACCTGCAAAAACAACAGCAGTACAGCATGATAAACTGCAAAATTTGTGATCACATTTAGATACAAACACTTCAAGTATTACATTTTGAAAAGGAAGAAAATAATGAAATGATCGATTTAAAAAATGATTTATTTAACTGTGACAATTAATTACACATGGCTGAAGTTTTTCTGGCATTTTAATTTCCTCCAAAAAGAAAGAAATGGTTGAAATATAGTCATTAATGTTCCACTAATATTTGTATAAAAATAAAATCCAAAACCTGTACTGTCCTTTTTCTGTGATGTCAACAAGATGAGTGAGAAGGAAGATGAATGATAAACAAGTGATTATAATCGTTATTTTTAGCCAAAAAATTATTCGCCGAGTTGGCAGTGTCAACATTTCTCAAATTTACCTTGTCCTCAACCCATGTCAACTGATAACGTTGCAGGGGAGATTTGTAAGTATTGCCTGAAATGCATAAATCAACAAGACCCACACAAACTAAGATGAATCTGATGTTCTTACAAATAAATTAAGAGAGACAAGACTTACCAAACGATGCCACACAAACCAGCTTTGTCACGTTCCCCGTAATGTTCTTCGATTTGTCCGTGCCGCAAATTCTTATCAGGATGTTGTACATTAGTCGCGTCAAGAAGTTTGCTAAGGTTAACTGCTTCAAGAATTCATCGGACGGCTGCTTCAAGAATTCATCGGACGGCTGCTTCCGCTCTTTGTTTGGGTTGTCATTTATTTAGAAAGTAAATAAATATTACTGTTTAGGTTTACAGAAAATCCAACAATTTTAGGAATTCCAGGAAGTCATTTTTGTAAAAGCCATCAAAAATATTAAGATGTCACAAATTTTTTAGTAATATCTATGCAATGTTTTGGGTTTGAGGGAGAATTCAAAAAATCAGGAGTTTGATAAGTAGTGATCGGTATTATATTCCTAACATGATGTGGTATACGTGTTATATTACCAGAAATTTCTTTCAATTCTTCTGTAGCCCCACCATCTACAATGATATTCTTTAGATAAGCTCTCTGTTTATTTCATTTTTCATTTTATTAGATCTCATCTAGTAAATACTTTGTTTTATTAGTTAAGACAAATGCATACCGGCATAGTTTTCTTAAGCTGGATTTTTAGTTATTGCACGCATTTCTATTTGGCATTATCAAATCAAGACAAAATGTCATGTGATTTAATTTGGTCCAATCAAGCAGGTAGTTTCATCTCTATTTAAAATGTCATCATTATTTCTTCGGATCTTTATTTGTGTTTTCAGCTAATTTGCTTTTTCTACAGGATTTTGCACTTATTTCGGCTGAAAATGATTGATGCTTAATTTCAGAAATGATTAATTCAATGTATGTAATATCGTTTGTATTAAACCGTCAATACGTGCTATGGAAGAAATAAGAATGGAACTGAGTCTTCGAAGTTTTTTTCGAGACTTTAACGCTTCGTTAGTTTTCTCTTTGGCAGTTTATTTAACAAATTTTAAGAAAACAAGTATTTTTAGTTTTCTGTACTTTCTGCGCTATATTTGCTTTCTGGTTTACTTAAATGTGGCAGTAGTTTTTTTCTTCAATAAATATAGTCACTTTTCACTCTGGAAAAGTAGTGGTTCTAAACATCCGGTCTTTGTGTTTTATAATCATGGGACACCTCAGGGTAAGTAAAGGCAACGTAATCTTACTGATTTAATTCCATTTGTAAATGCTAAACTATCAAGTTTTATAGGAAATTCGTCCTATACAGTTGTTTGTTATGTTTCTTTATACTTCTTCCATTGCGTTTTGATGGTACTATCGAGCTTAATTACGCGCTTGTGTTTTTACCGTTATGGATTTGCGAATTTATAGTATTTCTTGGAGCTATTGTTGCAGCAATATCCTTCACGCTCTACCCCCCATCTTTGTAAGTTGCTCTTATGCCACGATGCATCTTTCTAACGTTTTGATTTCAGATTAAAAGGTAGCTAATCATACCCCATCTTACTTATATACCTATATATACCCATCTTACCCCATCGTACCCCATCTTGACAGATTATCTCTCTAATGTATGCCTTGCAAGTATTTTGTAGTTAATCTGATAAATTTTTGATAAATGAATTAAATTTCTAAAAATATGAGTCGAACATATTACAGGACAGAGAGCTCACTTCGTTCAGATTTTTATGGGATGATACTATGTACTGGAGAGCACGGGTTACTGACATTGTTTGGAGTGTTATGTTGTCATAAATTGCAAACAAATGCAACAATAGACGAGCTACCTTGGTTGCTCGTTTTCGTCCCCATCTTTGCTCTAAGTTTACTCTCTGTAGTTGTTGCTGTATGGGCAATCAGAAACGATAAATCGTTTGAGGTTATTTTGCACTCCAAAATTTAATAATACCTGACTTGTTTTTTGCAAGCTTGGAAACATAGTAGATTTTTAATGCTCGATTTAATTCATAGTCACTGATTACAGTTGGAGCTTTTCTTTTCCATCAACATTGTGCAGTTTGTTTTTATCGCCTTCAAATTGGATGGTATATTAGATTGGCATTGGACAGTTGTTTTCATCCCGTTATGGGTAGTCCTGTCCTTGAGTGTTGTTGGAGTAAGTTTATTTGGTTGCTTTAGAAAATGTTTTACTGAGGAAATGTTGATTTTTTAATCATCGTTTATATACCTTTACTGAAAGAATTTGAAAAAATGCCGTTCAAATTTGGTTATCACTAGCTTTGTTTCTTTATTTTAATGAAATTTTGCTCATCATTAAACTGTGTTGAGATTTACTATTGTAGTTATTTAAATAAGCAGGATTAGTAAACTTAATATTACAGGTGCTTTATGCGTTTGTTCTAGCAGTTGTGTTGGCACGGTCAGTGCATGTGCTAGCTTCACAGAGAAGGCAGCATCTCTACTCTGCTCTTTGTCATACTTTGCTTGTTATACCAATTCTTATATTTCTTCTGCTTCTAACTGGTACGTATATCGCACTTATGAGGTTTTTCTCTGAAATGAATTTCAGCAAAGACTCGGAATGATGAAAGATATTGAATGTGGGACGATTTTTCCTTTAATTTGCGCTTTTCTTGTTTTCGAAAGTGTTGATCTCAGAATGTACGACTAGAATATTCGATTACTGCGTTTATCTAATAAGCTATTGGGTATTGCAGATTTTCATTTTTAATTTTAGGTAAATTGGACGCAGTATCATGGTCTGACGACGAACCAATCAGCCAAATTGCTTTTGTCATTGTATGTGCTCCGTTGGATTTGGCATTACTTTGTTTGGTTTTGATGTCATTTGGTGCACGTGGAGGTAATCCGTGGTGGTTTGCGATGCGTGCATCATTTTGCTCATTTCTGCTCGATAGTTGTCCATGCTTAAAACAATATGCTAATGTCAGTTACAAGTTCCATTCATCATCTGAACATCAAAATACATTGGAAGATTTCGAAAAACAGAGCCTGCAGTCGGATCATTCAATTAAATTCCCACTGCGTCCAGTCATACCATTTCGTTCAATCGAAAGTCCTGATTAGTAAAGCGTTCTATTTTATGTTTCTCAAAATTCTCAAAATTGTGCTTGAAAAATCCAAATGCTCTAACGTTGTATCTTCATTGAGAGCTGTGTTGAAGTGCATGTTATAAACTTAGAAACAAATTAGGGAAATATCATCTTTATCATTTTTTCTTAAGAATTTCTTTTATTTATTCCATTTCTTCTTTAACCATGGTTAGGCTTTTAGCGATTCGAAAACTTATATTTCTTGACCTGTATTTCTTACTTTGATTTAAAATTACATAATTATAATTTTAATGTGTATATTTTAAATCAAGGTATGAAACAGAGGTCAAGAATCTATGCATGTGTAATTATGGTATAGTTTTTTCAATAGCGTTTTTATTTGATCTCGTAATTGTGTTACAATTTATACATGTAGATTTTGAGAATATTTTTTATCATTTCCCTGTGATATGTGACATTGTACAAATATGTTGATAATTTGAACAATTTTTCCAGAACAACGGAGTCAAAGGTGCCTTTGTTCACTAATGTTTTCTTTAATGTACAGATTAGACTGTAAAACTTTCTCTGTATTATTTTTCTTATTGCGTATCGTTCTTCTATTTTTCAAGTTGCACTTTTCTTTTTTTAATAAATATTTCATAGTGAGCGATATGGCGCAATACTTGCAAGTTGTTAATGCGTGCATTTATATTTTCTTTAAACTTGAAAACATTCTTGAGTTGGAATGCGTTGTGACGGAATACGTTGTGACTGAATGTGTTTGTTTTCAGGTTGGAGAGCAAATTTATGCTGGACTTAGTCAATATATGCAGAAATATTTCATCTGATGTTTGCAGGAATATGTGGAATGCTCCGAAATCATTATGAGAAATTGCTACGATGTGCTAGGTTGTTCTCCAACAGCTTCGTACAGTGAACTGAAGGAAGCTTATTTCTCTAAGCTACGCATAAATCATCCAGATAAGGGTGGTTCCAGCTCGGCGTTATTTCTGGTGACGAAGGCTTGGTCTGTCTTGAAGTTGGTCTTGCAATTTATTAAATTTCATTAAATGGATTGAGAAAATGAGGAAAGAAGTGCGGGTGCTTGTGTAATAACTCTTAGTTTTATAAATTTCATGCATCTGTGAATAATTTATTCTAATGCACTTCTTTCGCAGAGGTGAGAATACTCGTCGAGACTATAATAATTGGTTAAGAGAACAGTTAATACGCGAGAATCAGGGTATTGTTAGACAACAAATCGTCATCAATAATACTGTTGAGCGAGTTGAAGAATTTTGCAGGTGATCGTTTCAAATGCTTTTTTCTTGCTTGATTGAAATAAGCAGAAGTAATTCTTGCTGATCTAGTTTTAATTGAATAGTTTTCCCTCATATTTTAACTCTATCTTCTACCTTTCGCAGACTTCAAATACTTTTTGAAATTTTTTTCCTCTGGAATCTCGGTTTTACAAGTTATATTTTATTAGATGAATTTCGACGCTATATCATGAGCGACTTGTTAATATTCATCAAAGCATGAGTATAATTCATCTTTATTTCACAGGTATATTTCAGTTGCGGTGGTGAATTTGTCCTTGAGAAAACAGATATTGATCGAATTATAAATTCTGCATATTTCGACTGTCCAAATTGTTCGTTATGTCTGGAAGTCAGTCGGGAATGAACTCGCATAAGATTGTTGTTCTTGGAAGTAGTGGTGTTGGTAAAAGTTCATTTGTCAACGCTGTTTGTAACAGGTTATCATTTCGAGTTTTTTGACTCAGGTAGAACGAACGATCTTATCAGTGGCATATTTAGTTTCTAGATATTATTCATTGAAGCAGTAGTGTCGTATTATAAAGTTTTTGGATCAAATAATTTAGTAAGGACAATCATGGGTCTTTTTTCCTTCTTACGATTCTGTGGCATTTGGAATCGACTTAGTCCAAATGACGAGTGTCTTTATTCAGAACTACAAATGGAAAATGCGACATATATGAAAAGAAAGAGAAAACAGTAAATATAGTCTGTTGCACTAATCTATATAGTCGTGTTGCAAAGGGATAATAAGTTACTATTGAATCATTAATGTTGCAATATTTTCTTCGAACAAAGAAGGGAAGAAACATCTCTTAGAGATTTTTTATAGCTGCGAGACTATTGCAAACTTATTTTACTTGAAGAAAGACAATTTAAAAATAAGGATGGAAATTAGAGAAGTTTAGGAAGATAATTTACTCGCTTTTTTATGTACACGCACATATTGACAATTGTTAATGCCTTAGGCACGAATTTTATTTTGTATTTCAAAAAAAATAAAGCGAAACGGCTACATTTGTTTTATTTTCAGGCATGATACAATTCCCAGTAGTACAGTCGGCTGTGCTGTTTCCGTAATCGCTCACCAATATCGTGCTGGAACCACTGACGAACAAACGGAACTTATTGAGCTGTGGGATATCGGTGGCTCCACAGTTCATCAGAAAGCATCTGTTAATTTCTTCGATGGTTCGTTGTTGAAAATTTATATCTTATTAACTCCAAGATTATTTTAAAAATTTTATCTTCAGGATTCTCGGTTTCTTTTTGTCTTTGTTTTTGCTTCTGATTTGAAATCCTACTGGACGAAATAAGTGGATAGTAAGTTGGTAATTCATTTTGCTTGCCTACTGCTTGAACTTCACTTGAGACTTTATCAGTGGGATTCATTTTGGCATATTTCATTTTTGATTTCTGTAAAGGGAATGACATACAAAAAAGAACAAATTAGTTACTGCTTCAGGAGCTACAGGCGCGATATTAGTGCATGATTTGAGCAATAAGAAAAGTGAGTCAAATCTTTCGCAGTGGGTTGCATTACTTCGTGGTGAATCACCGTTACCTTCTATGATTTCACCTTTCACAAGTTCATCCGGTTCACGATTTTTGTTAAGCGATATTGAAAGTATACCGATGCCGACATTGGTTGTTGGTTGTAAATCTGATTTAGCACCTGAACGAGCTAAACAGGTAGTACTGCTCACATGTTATGATGAAAAATCTCTATGGTTAATCAAATTTTGGGATTTATGGCTTCTTCTATGTTCTTTCACATCACTTGGATGAATTTTCAAATAATTTTAACAGTCACAATTAATTTTTGTTTACAGATAGCATATGATCGGATCTCTTTAAATTGCCGGCTTCCAATTTCACCTGGCTCCACGACCCGAATTATCTTATCAAAGTTTTTTGATTCAGTTGTTGAGCGTAAAAAAGTGCCTTTGGCTGGAGACAAACGGCGTAAGATTATTACCACTTAAGCCATGTTGTATAGATCTTAATATGTACGTTGTTTTCATATGAATTAATTATTCCGATATCTATTTCTATAAATGAAATTTATATTTTCGCAGCAATGTTAAACATCAGATGTGAGCATTCATCGATAAAACATTGTAGAGACAAATCACGTGAGGTTGAGAAAGTTTGTTAAGGGTATGAATTTCGGTTTGAGTTAATTTAATATAGTTTGGTGAATTGGTAGTGAATTTGGTGAATTGTATGAAAATGAGAACATCTATACTCATGCAAGCAAATTTTTTCTTGTTTTTTAAAATGAACGATATTTTCAATCAGTATATCTTCCGGTTACTTTTCATCAGAAGTAAGTTATAAAAATTGTTTCTTCATAATCACCGTCACGTATCCTATCACCTTTATGTAAATTACTAAGAATCTGGCCGACAATATTCTACCACAGAAAAAGGCCAACCATCGTAATCCATCAAGTTTGAAGAATATTTTTAACAGAAGTTGAAAGTATTTGTTTCTAAGACCGGCGGTTACAAAAAAATTCGTTGGTATATTGCTGAATAAGTTTTATAAGTTCAAACATGTACAGGAATAATGATATTCATAATGACCGGTAGAGAGATCGAAGTATCGACTGATATGTTCTGCACATTTCACCGCTTCCTGTTTTTAGACCATTTGATACGTAAGCAATGACTATCTTGTTGTCGAAATCGATATTCAATACTTGGCAACCATATCCCGGATGCCCAAACAAGTAACTATTCTACAAGATAGCATGGGTTTGGAGTACAATATTACTATTAAGTTGGGTCTTTATCTGAACTTATCACGAATCATGAAAATTAAAGAGCATTGAGAGTTGTCAGAATTTCAGACTACAAAAGTTATCAATGGAATTGAAGGTTTGGAGGAACAATATCATTATAGTCCATAAATAAAAGTGTAACAGTGAGAAAATTGTTGCTGTCGGGATTTCTGCGTTCCTTTTTGACTACAACTTTCTTTTCTGACTATTTTACCAGTAACTTATATGAAATTTATCTTATAGTATTTACGCTATAATAATTTTATGGTAAATAATTCATGATTTTTTGCCTAAGTATAGGTTCTCTTCTTATTTAATGTTGAAGAAATTGCTTACCTTATTGGTAGGGTGTTTATCAAAGAAGAATCCCCGACCTTTGACGAATGGATAGAGCAAAACCTGTTCCAAATGCCAATTAGTCACGGTTGGTTGAGTTACCTGTGCAAGTGTTCGATTGCTTAAAAGTGTACCATCAATTGCCAGTGAAAAAAGTTTTGCCAAATTATAAGCATCGCTGACACCACCTATTGCTGCCATGTTTAATTCAATAATATCTGGATCATTCAGTGCAATGGTATCCTAGAAATTTCAAATATTTTGATTAAAAGTGATTGTGAATAAGTAAAATATTTTTTAAAACAAAATTTGAAAGAAAGATGGAAATTTTTTAAAAATTAATCTTCCATTGATTTTTTATGCTGTTTGATATTATCATATTGGAAGCAAAAATGATTGAAATAAATCTAAAATTCATAGAATATTTATCAAATCACTTAAGAAACTTAAAGAAGTTCTACATGTTCAAGGAAACAAATTTTTACAAAACTCAGTGGAATCCATGATGCATGAGCTCGAATTCTTGCAGCCAGAGAATTTGACGGTTGGGCATACATTATTGCAAGCATGATAATCAGTCGTAGATCTAGCAGTGTATCTCGAGCATATTCAAGCAATCCAGGCTGAGTTAGTCGAGCTAAATTCTTGAATTCTTGCTTTGGTAAACCAATAGTGATGTTAATACCTAAAAATTTTTCACATTACGAAACTATGATCAAATTTTTAGCAAAAAATTTAGTAAAAATTTAATTTCGATTAAAAGATTAACCATATTTGTCAGCAATTTCTTCTTGAAGGAATGTTTTGATATTGCGACCTTTCTCATCCACTTTACGAAAAACACCATCAATCAACCAACCAAATGTTAGAGCATGATATCTAAAAATGATAAATAGAATTGCTAATTTTTGAAATCTTAAAAAATTATCATCGAAGAATCGAACATAATCTTATTAATTAAGAAGCTGTTTTATTTCATATTTAGAAAATCTTAAAAGATGACCCAGTAGCAGTGCCAGGCTTCCAAACAGGCATAGTTTGCTCGATTATCTTCATAATTCTTTTTTCATTTGCCACATCTTCTATTGTAAGATTATCAACATATGGAATTCCAGCCTGTATATGTTTTTGTATATAACTCAGAAATCACACAAATTAAAAATCCTTAAAGAAGCTGTAAAATAAAAATGCCAAAAAAAAAAAGTAGCTTCTCAAAATTTTTTCGAAATTAATTTTCAATTTTCGATTTTTGATCTTTTTTTTGTTTTCATTTTGTTCGTTTCATTACAATTTATTAAAATGAAATAACTTTATGTGTTAAAATATCTTCAATTGTTGTCATATGTTTTCCATGTTGTCCATATTCTGGCCAATATTTTACTACCAGATCATCATATGATAGACCAGCTCGATCGACTTGCATTGCTAAGCAAAGTGCAGCAATTGCCTGTAATTCAAGAATTTAACAAAATTTTCTTAAGCAAAACAAATTTCGAACAAATAACAAATCAATACAATTACAATGAAACAAATATGTTTTTAAATAATAATATATTTTAGATTCAATTATTAATTGAAATTTTTTAGTTCAGTTATGAAATTTCAAACAGAGATGAAGATTATCTCTGGTTCAATTTTATGAAAATATAATTCGAACTAAAACTGAAAAAAATATCAAATTAGTTTATTTATTAACGCTAGAAAATGTTGAAATGATATTTATTGATTATCGAAGTAATTAAAATTTATATTGAGGGGTATATAATTTTCAAAATTTCAAAATCAATCCGATTAATTATTAAATACCTTTGTGGTTGAAAATAAAACTGTTTTGGTATTATGATTCCATTCACGAAATGATTCTGAATCCGAATAACCATTCCATAAATTTATTATAACTTTTCCATTCTGAATAACTGTTAAATGTGCACCTTCTCTTTCAAAACCCTCTTCAAAATTTTGCCTAAAATGTGAATGGTTATTTCTTCCTGAATATAAATTTACTTTCAAATTTAAATTCTTTATCTTAAAGTATAATTCTTTCATCCATTCATTTCAGTTGTCACTTTTATTTCCCACAAAAATCTAATTATACTTTTATGAAGAATTCATCATAAAGCTGAAAAAAAACGAATACGAAGAATACATAAAAATGACACTTCAGATTAATTAATGAGAACTACATGAAATGAATTCTAATAATTAGAAAAGAAAATTTTTAATTGAAACAAAATATACCTAAAAGCTTTGGCGACAGCTTCAAATTGGCTGTTATAAAAACCTTTTGGAGGTGTTGATAAGCGGTATTGGAGGATGAAATGCCATTGCAAAATTTTGGAAGCAACGAAGTATGCTAACACCACTATTAACGATAATTTGACTCGTCGTGTTAATAAGTAATTTTGCTCCATCACTACTAAGTCTGAAAATTTATCGAATATCAAAAATTTAAATAATTTTAATTGTGAATTTTTCCGGATCTTTCGGGAATGGTACGTAATTAAAGAACCTGAAAGTAGCAGTAATTTACTGAGCAAAACATACTTCAGCGTTGAATTAAAAAAAACAGTGCACATAAGAATAACATCTTTTGCACAAGCAAAAATTTTTGTCAAATGTTATAATGTCAAACTCAGTTAATTGCTATTAGTTGGAAATAAATAACCCTCATTAAGGAACAGAAGCTATGGATGGATAAGTGGACTAGGATGTTGAATTATGGTAATTGGTATTAGGATATTGCAGCGTATTAGTTGAGATTAACTAATAACTGTATTACTTTCCTTTTTTGC
>CAKAEH010001693.1:0-37042 GCA_916381525.1 Cercopithifilaria johnstoni | reverse complement strand
TCCAATTCCTAAAGCAAAATAGGAAAGCAACAGTAAATCTAACGACTAACCCATAGACTTGGAATAACATGAAAAGATCAGAAGTCACCCATAAAGCTAAAATAGGAGAAGCCACTCTGTCCCTATAAAAAAACCTACCGAAATTATTCTATTCAGTACAGTACAATTTTTACTTACACTTTAGTCACTAACGGTGTGGTAAAAGAAATTCCCGACCGCGGATAGGAAAGTTAACTAATACTCTATCCCTACGTCAGACAGCATTCTGCTAATGAGGAACTAATCTAATCCCAAATTTTCATGCTAGAATAGATGTCTCGAATTAATATTTTTACAGAATGGTATATCCACTTATTCTCTTATTTCCAAATTGCATTAAGCATAGCGAAAAGAAGTGGAAAGAAATAACAAAGCTGTAGGCATCGCCAGCACACTGTCTTAAAGGAGAACACATATATACTATAAACATGCAAAAACTTTTTCAATTGAAATCAGTGCAAAAAACTTATTCCCCCCTCCAACCATTCCTATGAGAAGTGCATAAGGATTATTCAAACAATGCAGGAAAAAATTTTTTTCCACTAGGTTAAATTACATGGAAACCAAAAAATCGAAAATCAAAAACTAGTTTGTCATCCAAATTGTTTTTCTGCCATATGCCTTATGGAAATGTTATTGTAGTAGAGCATGAATGAAGTGGCGTTTTGGGGCATAAAGAAGGAAGTAAATGGTCATCTCAAATGCTATTTCTTCACACTTTATATATACATCTACATACATATATATATATATATTTGTTAGTCGCTCACAGAATGATAAATTTTTGTAAATATTAGGAATGAATTTCTGATTTTTGACTGAGAGCCATTGGTTATCTTGTGCTAATGAGACTCATCCAGCTGTCATAAAGTGAAGCACAAACATTGAAGAAATGTTTAAAACTATTAAAACAAACCGGAGACGAGAAGTTAGACTGCGGTGGAACTAGCATATGTTGAATATGTGGTGGTATTTGCATTTGCTGTTGTACATTCTGCGGCTGAGGCCCTTGTGGCGCCATGTTGTACACCGGTGTCCCAGGAGTAGCAGTACCATCTGTTCCTGAAGCTGTACAAATATTTAAAGTAACTTTTATCGTGGTTTATGGAAATCCTGATAATCCATAACCTGCTAATATGAATAAATTCCGAAACTCTATTCTCCTCAATTTATAAATCAGTATCTAATCTATTCTTTGAACTTACGGAGTAAATTGTTCAGCGTTGGTGTCGCCGTTTGATTTTGCTGCTGCTGCTGAAAAGCAAATCGGAATAATTCAAGTAAAAATATCGATAATTACAAAATCTCTGAAGCACAACTTCAGTGTTATGAAAATGGTAAAAATACCTTAGATTCTCTTTTTTCTAATCATCAACATCAATTTCACAACGCAAAAACTTCAAAATTTTTTGGAAGCTATGCAAGCTGCTACTACTACTACTACTACCTAAAACCTGCACAACTCTAATCATTTTATGAGTACTCTTCGTGCCTCAAAAACTTTCTATATTATTTTCCATCAGCTCACAACCAATGGTAAAAAAACACTTCGTTCACAAATCGTACTGAAGTGAAATTTAAATCCCTCATTACTGAATTAAGGCTGCTTGTTTTCTATTTGCATTAAGCAGGATCATTTTACCTGAGGTGACATTTCACTACTCGATTTGGGTGTTTCAGCAGCACAACTACCTTGAGACGTCGCATTTGTTGCCATTTCTGTAATTACCACCACATGACTCGATCACATTTATTTTTGTGATCTCAGTATGGAAATTGCAAGGGTTAGATATCGAAAGAACTCTGCAGAAAAACCAAAATATTTCGGCAGACCGAAGTGCCGCACAGTCTAAATCACCAACCTTATCAGGAGATGCACTGAAATAATTCAACGATTACGATGATCTATTTCAAGAGACTGCCGCTGGCTACGGCACATCATGCCACAAATATGGATGCAAAAGTACTACTACAGACACTCAGGACTACCTAAATAAATCAATGATAAATCAGACCGACCCTTCAGTCAAAATTCGGATAGTTTCATCCACTTCTATACTTGAACCCGGTTTGCAGTGAATGACCGTTTTGAGTACCAGTGTTGTTAGTTGAGAAATCAACCAGTTGTAATGAAACGATGATGAAAGAGTAACAGTTGTATCATATTAGTAATGAAGCAGTATTATGTCGATGCTGCGTAACCTTTTCTGTAAGTTTACTTCGCAGCGCCTAAAATCCGATGAATCTTTAATGCATGCACGAAGTCATTACATACTGCGTTTATGTTTACGGAAATCGTGCCTGGAGAGTATAAAAGAACGAAACCACGGTAGATATTCCGCCACAGACAAAATGATCTTCAAACTAAAACAATTTCACATAATTCTGAGAATCTCTCCCTTTATAGCATAACGGCAAATTATGCACCATTTCTTTTTCATTTTCGTCGCAATACCGGTCACTTCTTGCGGGAAACAAAGTACCGAGGTTGACCAACAAGCTTTAAGTATATCTGTTGGGTCCGGAAATGAAAACCCAACAGTATGTTAAACAATTTCATTCATTTCCAACTCTGCACAGAATCTCACTAGTAAAAAAAATCTGTAATTTTCTTTACAGCCAGCATTGACATTGACTTGTAGCAATTAGTCATCGTCGGGTTGATATTCAACCAAGAGAAATACATATTCCCACCCTTCACACATGACGTCAAATCATGGTGTTGCATGCTTGTTTTTTCCATCCATAATTCCGCACTCGTTTTTTTAACATTCACACAAAAAATAGTAACAATGAAAGAACCGAAGCGCTAACATATATATACACATACGTATATCAATTTCCTTTTTATCAACCCCAAACGGAATGCCAGTGCTAGTGAGAATTCATAATACACAACATTCCGCCTAAGTTCTGAAAATGTGCCAACAAAAACTACGCATAAAGAAATAATAATTGAAAGCACTATGCACACGACATTTCCGACATTGCTCTACCCAAATGGCATCGACAAATGTTGGAGATCTCCATGGATGTATATTGTAGGAGATTTTGGACTACGTAAAGGCACGAAATTATTGATACTTTGTATCAGACTGTCCTGATAGCGTACAGCCGTTCATATATAGATCGATGTTACGAAGCCACCTACAGATCAGAATAAAAACAAATTTTAACATCTACAAATAACTAAGAACAGCTGATTGCGAAACACAAACAAGTAACGAAAGGATGTTTTCTTTGAAGCCTTATCTATATATCTTTATAATTCTACCTCATATGAGAATTAACATGATCACGCTTAAGTTTGAATGTATTACAAAAACCTAATCAAGAATAAGCACCATCCTCAAATATCCTCTGTTATCAAATTCGTTATTGAACAATGACTTCCGATCTTATTAAATCCATTCCGCAAGATACGAAACTAATATGAAATTACATGTATTACTTGTAACTGTATTTTCGGATGGATTTTCTTTTGGATAAAATAAACATTCGGTGTTAAAAGATACAAATCTTAAGCCTTATGTTTTTTTCATCTAATTGCATAGATTTATAAAAAGTTTTTGAGATCATTTTCTATATTAACTGTCAACTTCTGCAGCTTACTGCCTAATTAGAATAAATGCGTAAGCCTTTTGCACACGCATTACTTCAGGAAAACCTAACGTTATAATTATATGAGAAGATTCTTATATGATAATTATATGAGAAGATTTCTAGAATATCAATTCACTATTTGTAACTGCTGCATATTATGATACAATATGCCTCACCTATTTCCACTGTACTAGCAATAATATAAGTAACTATTAAAGTAGTTTTATTTCTACACAGCTTATTACGATTTCACACCAAAGTAAAATCGTGTCAATACAACAACCTAAAACCTATTCTAGATTTCGGAAAACTATGTGTAGATACGGAAAAGAATATGTATTTCAGAAATAAGATGTCACAGACGTTAAATGTTGTAAGGGCGACTTTTTCTATATCAGAACAGCGAAAACATCAACCAAAGCTGTTAAGTTTACCGACTGGAACTCATTAGTAAACATAAAAAATATCAAAGGATTTCATCATTCCGACATGTAACTATGAAGTCATAAGCGCATGATATTTTCCATCTCCTAATTTTCGAAGTTCTACAACACTAATATTAGAGATCGGTTCACATATGGAACACATATTTGTAACCATCAAACGACATCAGTGGGAAAAACGAAGCTACATGCGATATGAAATGAATAATTTAATTAGCCATATAAAATAAATAATTCCATTTATAAAAAAATGGCACTTGCACTTTTCTGGTATCGGAATCGTCCAAGAGACAATTGTGACGTCCAAATAGTAGAACTATACATGCATACATACCTATAACTGTGAATATAAGACAGTTCAGAGTACTTTTGAGTTGTGAACGATTATTATTCTATTCGAAATTGTTGATTCTGAATACAGAGAACGATGCACTAATAAATACAATACACTATTTTGGTACGCCTGTGTATAAACAGTTGGTAAATTAAATGGGAATTTCTATTAAGACGGATAAAAGTCCCGCAGAACAAGCAGACGAGGTGCAATTATTCAAAGAAGGTCGTGAATATTGACAAGAATGAGGACTGCCCATAAGTGGCACAGATGCCTACAACTTTTTTATAACGGCCCGAATTTGCATATTCTTTCAGATGGTACAAGTATCAAGGCTGAATGCGAAGTAAAAAAGAATTCAGGTTAAATTTGATAACGATGGAACAGCTCACTATATCCGTATAAAGTAGATTTCAGCTATAAAGTACATTTAAAAAAGATGTGGACAAAAAGAAGTCACATAAGACATCTTGGGTAGCGTCATCTTGTCTCAATTCAGATTAATACTACATTTGTAGCAATAATATGATGGACAAATTGATAAATAATATGACTGATGTGATTGATAAATTGCTTTAACTGTTAGTTTCCGCTTTTGTCAGAAAAAATCATTTTTTTTATTTCCAACTCTTTTTCAGGACATGGAAAAGAAGGCGACTTTTAAAACACGGTGATAATGCTATGGCAGTGATAATTGATGAATAAGCGGTAATGGAGGTACCAATCATGATATAGAGCAGAATGATAGCGATGCCGGAGTGATAACGACGAAGGAGAAGCAACAATATTGTGATGAATGATGGTTCTAGTGATAGTATGGTATACAGATAAAAGAATAGTTAATAAACAGCAATAAACAGTTATAGAGAAAAGAAACGATGAACTTTCGGAAAAGTTTCGGCTTGGGGACAACAGTAACAACTACAGTGTTGTTACGGATGGTTTGCTATTGGTCGTGTCCCGAGAGGAAGGCTTCAACGGCCTGTAATGGAGGAAACGCCTCGCCATCTGAAAAATTTAAATATTCGTTGGTATGATTATTATGGACCGTTTCCTTCTCACTCTTCCTGTAAATCTTCAGTAAGGTATTCGTCCGTCCTCCCGTCATCAAGCAATCCTTTCCTCGCTTTCAATTTATTGCCCTTCACATCCCATCAAATATTATTCACTTCCAGAATTCCGAAATGTTTACCGGCCACAACTCACGATTAAAAAATAAATGAGGTGAATACGTGCCTACAAGCAAGCCAACCACCCGACCCTCGGCGACAGATATATACCCCGAGCCTCTCAGTACTGCATCCTTCCCGTCGTCCATCGTTATACTGCTCTGCTCGGCATATTGCAGCACAACATCAGTGGTAGTAACAGTGGAAAAGGGAGCGGCATGCAGCCCAGCCCACCCAACTCATCAATATACAGACAGACGGACAGACATGCATGCACACATATGGATAGACATTGGAAGTAATGGATGGAGAGAGCCATAGCAAAGCTGGTCGTATGACAAACCATAGGTGAATCGATCCGAGCCAGGGATCTCCCGTTTGCGGTGAATTTTCGGTTTATTTCAGGTCCCCCATCTAATAGAAGCAGCGGGACGATCAATCCATGAGGAAAGGATCAACGGACCGCACACAGCCCGTTGGATGTATGCCCTTCTTCTCTCTCTCAGTCCCAGCCCACGGCCGACCGTTCCTCCGAAGGAACCCATCGGCTCCATCGGCCTGTCACCACCACTAAACGGCGGTATTCACTCCCCAGCGAACTCGCTCATCTTATGCGTACGGCGCGGAGGAACAGTGCGTCGCGGCTGTTTCTTCGAAATTATTCTATAAATGAGATGAGCGACTGTTAGGGCACTATTTCTTCATTGCTCAGCACTATCTCTCGTGGGTGTAGACTCATCCGAGGTAGGCACCCCACCCATCCGATATGGGCCGTCCCATTTCTTCCCAGCGCAGAGGAAAGAGAGAATCCGCACTCACACTCTCTCTCCCTACCCATTTCTCTCACATATTCAAATAAACATCAGACGTAGAGATGCAAACGTACGGTACTGAAAGCTAATCCGAATTCCCTGCTCTTTCTTTTTAATCTGTTGCACAGGGACGCTTCTCTTAACCCCGGTAACACTCACAGAGTAAGGATTGCTCGGGAAGGATGAAAAGTCAACAGGTGATCTATGTGGCCAGAATCGATTAATCCTTCAATCGCCTAATAATTTACCCATCCGAGCACTTGTGTTACATGATATTGTTAGGCAAAGTAGCATGTTACATTATATGTAGTAATTTGTTGAAATACGTTTACAAACGTTGGCACGTGAATGATAGGGCTGTGAAATGGTTCCCACAGCATCGTTTCCCTATCTTTCTCAGACTGTCTATTGTTGGATGTGACGTATTTTTAAACAAAATATTGAATGAAAGGAAAAACTTGTGAAGGCCTTTGATCGCAAAATTACGCTAAAAAACATCGAAAAAAGAGGAAGTATAAAGATTGGGAAAAAGTGAGAGACAAGCAGATTCAGTCATTCACGGGTGTGATATAATTGGGAGCAGAGATCGTCTTCAATCAACGTCATCCCAAATTTTTAATTTTTTTCGGATGTCGAGGGCGCGCTCCATTTCACAGGAAAACACCCATCGACTTCAACCACCATCATGCAATATTGTTTGTTTGCATTTCCTCAGAACGTTTCATTATTGTTTTTCATTGGTAAAATGCTGTGATGTGTTTTGATAAACAGTGAATCCACATAAATACCTGAAAATTTCAAGTGTTCGTTTGTTTTGTGTGGCACCATCTTTGTGCTTATCATTGTTAATCCCGCAACCTTCATGTCATAGATGTTTCCTTTTTCTTACAACGGATAAAGGTGACACACGGCTCAAGAACTTGCCGGAAATCAAAAGGCAGCTAGAAACAATTAAGAACCAGATAGAAAGCAAATGACAACTATGGCATGCAAAGAAAACGGTTCAGATCATAATGTAATCACAACATAGCAATACTGAATTGAAATCCACGGGAAAGCCTTGGAATGATCTCTCCGCACTTAATAACGGGAATGACGAATCCGACCTCAGTATAATTCCCACGATATCTTCGAAGCATTCCAAAATAATATAAAGGTTCCATATTTTTTAACTTGTTTAATGCGTGCATTACGTAACCACCATGAAACTCACCAGCATGCATAGCATGTAACAGATGGTCTTTATTATGAGATCATAGCCATGCAGTTTGATCATGTAGCGACTATTTTCCTGTATTTGCCATAAAAAACCGCCAGCAGGACCCCGAAACTCGCAAACACCATGTTTTTCCATGTCAAACGTACTATAATAAGGCCTTTCTATTGATCACAATGGAAGGGAAGATGATAAGAGTGGAAAAGTATAAAATGGCACATTTATTGCTTTAAAAAACAAGACCAAAAACATAAACTTTAAATTACTCTTTCCATAACAACAACTAGCAATGACATTTACTATGTAGACGTTATAAATAAAGCTCTGTCTACTTTCCAACTTTTACAATCCCATAACAGTTATCATTTCCAATTCATTAGGAATCGTTGATAGTAACTTCTACGTCAACACCAGGTTCGATCGAAATACTTGTAATCTGTTTCAATACATCGCTTGGGCTATGCATATTGATTAGACGTTTATGAATCCGCATCTTAAATAAAAAACAAGTTGAAGTGGAAAAAATTCTTGACAGTACACTTCAAATAGTCGACATTTGAAAATAGTTATAGAATTAATTTCTTTTCCTTATTTTAGCTGTTTCAATTTCTGCAAGCAACAAAAAAATGAATTAAAACCGGAATCTGTCTCAGTCTTCAATGAAAAAGCCTGAAAACAAACAGACCTGAAAGCGATCCCAAGTTTTTGAGCCCTCACCACACGGTGTTTTACGCGTTGTGATACGAAGTATTTTCGTGGGCATGCGAATTGGTCCCTTCACAACAAGATTCTTTTCTTTTGCTCCATTGATAAGCTGCTCACAAACTAAAATATTTTTCGAGTATATTTAGAAAACTTCTTCCTGTAAATTACACTGGAACATCAACCTTGACATTCTATTCCCCACAATTTATGCTCCATGTGATATGCACATAAAACACTAAAATATATTAACAACTATCTTTACTGACTGAAAAAAACGAAAATCTTGCCTAATTTATTGCTTCTGAATTTTTCCTATATTTCTACTACTCATTTCAGTTTTATATCACTTCCTTTGAATAAAAGATTTTTTTTATTCTTGGTTCTTAAACCGAGTACTTCATCGGTGAAAATATCAGACCAAATTATATCAAACTTTATCAAGAATGCAAAAATCAAAAGAAAATTATGCCTTTCTCCAGCGAGTATACGTTTTGCGAAGTGAGAGTGATACGAATGCGATGCTCGGTATTGTCAAGAGTAATAGGTTTCTCCGTTTTATAAGGTATGCCAGCCTAAAAAAAATTAACTATCATAGAAATCTGGCATGCAACGTTCTACCATTTTTTTCAGTGTAAATTGAGGCAAAATTGCTTTCTAACCATTTTTACAAATAATAATGTTTCACTGATCACCAATATACCACAATTCACTACTTCCTTTTCCGAGTTTTTCTATGTTCAATATCCAGAGCTGAAACAAGATGTTGCATACGATGGCGAATGTAGTACATCCTTTACACACCAATTCATAATATTTTAAAATAAGAATGCATCGTGAAATAAGTGTGAAAGAATAACAGGAAGATGCACAATGTGAGAGACTGGTGCTCTAATTTCTCATAAGCGACAAGTATTGTAATAAAACAGCTAAGATGCAGCAAACATTTTCAGAAAGTCCCATAACAGTGTACGTAATTTGTGACATCTGGAGTTTAGAGTATTGGTTAATGAAGACTTAAACCACAACAAGTATGAATTAGTTCACGCTTTCAAATTGATTTTACAAGATGTTTAATAGAAAACATTCTTTCGACTTGAAATAAGAATAATAGGTGCCCATATGTAAAATACATACATCCAGAACAGTCTAATATTATGTCTACGATGACCAACCTAAGAAGTTTTTTCAGAACGCACAATCTGATGAGTGCCTTTCAGAACGTATTATCTGAGGAAAACCTTTCAGACGCACAACCTGAGAGTACAAAAGAGACGCTCCCCAGATTAGATCAGCCCAATAGGGCCCTAATACAGTGAAGCCCTTCCACTAACATGTTAAGAAACCACAATCCTAACGTGTCCTGAGCGAAACTCTTCTCGAACACAGTAACTGATAATGGGGACAAGGTGGAGTGAAGGAGACAGCTGTACAGATTGCAGCACAAAAGCTTTTGGTTTTTTTTTTGGTGGAATAAGCTGTGTGGCACATTTGCTTATCTTTCAGATTGCTTGGCGGTTTGCGATTTCGTTTAATGGAAGATCAAGTTATTATATGGGAATAAGACGACATCTCATTTTCAGATAAAGATACTCTTGAAGATAGTATAACGGGAAGTTGTTAATGAAGCAATGAAACAGCATTTATCAGGAATTTTATCTAAGTAACATTCTGGAAGTTAGCGACAATAGGCGGTTCATATTTTATGATGAAGTGTGTGTTCTATAAGTTGATTTTTTTTTGTTTTTGAGTTTCCATTCTTAATTCCTACTAATTAATAGTAATCTTCATAGCAACAGTGCCTCATTATGTTGATGTTTTAATACAACATTCTCTTCATTATAGTTCGTTTTGTAATATTATTAAACTTAGATTCATATTCTAAAATGAATAGCTGGGTCAAAAAATTTCAGTTGAAATGAGTTATGAAAGGAATACAAGTAGAATTGAAAGAATGGAAGGATCGATTGCTGACATCGATGATTCCGTAATGCAACAAGGGCCGGAGAAGTGTGATGAATGCCCAATCTGCTATCAAGAATTTGCACACAAAATTGAATTACCTGACTGTGGACACAAATATTGTTTCTTATGTATCAAAGGTTGTTTCATTGTTCTTTTTTGCAAAATTCACGACTATATTTACAATAATCATTCATTAGGGAGGACTTTCACATCTATTCAGTGGTTAACTTGTTGAGTTTCTAATGTCTAGTAAATTCGAGGAGTGGCCCTGAGACATGGAGCTTGTCCACTCTGTCGAAAGCGCATTCCTAGCAGTATATTTCTTGACCCAGTACTTACAACGTTTGCTGATCAGGTCCGTTGTTTTTTCTTCACTCGTGAATTCCAAATAATCCTTATTCTGTATCGGAGTTAATTCAAACAATTATTGAAGCTTTGCTAATTATCTGACTATTTTTAGCCAACAACAATCAGAGCAGTTGCTCCTGGGGAATCAATAGCCGTTGTGGCGGAAAATATTGATAGTCGGAAAAAGAATGAGAGGGTGCAGTGGTTTTACGCGGTGGGTGCTTTACTGTTGCATCTTGATCATTTTCTACAAAGAGCTGTAAATCATATCGCTAGAAAACTATTATTCCTTTCAAATAAAATAATTTAAGATATTTCTTTTTTTAAGCTGCTTGTAATATAATTGTATTACAAGTAACGACATTGTTTAGGCTCGTCATGGAGGTTGGTGGCGTTATGAAAGTCGACACGAAAACGAAATTGAAGAAGCTTATCAGCTTGGTTTACGCAGCATTGATTTACTCATTGCGGGCAACTTGTTTAGTATTAATTTTGACAGCATGTGTCAATACAGAAAAGACTTTAGCAGGTTTGAGAAATTGTGTGAATTCTTTGATTTTCTTCCATTGACAACGCAAGGCGATTCATTATGAGTTTTATGTTATTATCATTCTCTCTTGGCTGTACTGTACATAGACCTTCGAAATTTTCTGAGAACAGGAAATAATTAAAAGCAGTTGTAAAGAGAGGTTAAATGAGGAAAATTTTATATATGTAATATAACACGCAATTCAGATTTATACACCATCACAATTGGTTTTTATTCAGTTGCCAGCAACTCCCTATATTATTTATGTAGGAGAGGTAGACGCACTCGTCCAGTAAAACGAATTGAAAAAGGAGAGTCTAGTTTGGATGGCGCAGTTCGTGGTATTGCTGGTCTCCGTACATCCATTCAACCGAATACAAGTATGAAGCAAGACGCACCTGAAAATTTGGAAGCAGTTGCTGGAAATTTAAGCTCTTTAAATTTTAAAGATTAAATCTTAATAATTCTTTATTCAAGGTAAGGAAGAAAAACCGATGAGCAATATTTTTATTTCTTTTATTTGTGGGTATTCCTTCCTCAAAATTTAAATATAACATTTTAGTGAATATTATCCGCGGCTAACGAAATCATTAGTGAAAATTTCGCAAGTGAATTACCTGAAATTCTGAAATCCATGTTATGCTTGAGTGGTATCCCAGTCGAACTTTTCTTATTTCTCTTTATTAAGCATATTTTCTTACTTCTCAGAATCCTCAGGGTGTTAGAACTGATTCGAATTACTAAAAATATGTTTTTCTGAATGAAGTTCAGAAAATGTCTACTGTAAAGAAAACATTGATGAGAATACTAATACCAGCAGTGTGTCCTCATGAAACGCTGTTATTCTCGTATTTGTTTAAAATTTTAATGCAGTTCTTTTTTCAGAAACAATTTAGTTTGAAAATGCCTGATTTTATAATTTGGATGGAAATTTTTTGGTATGCAGAAGTATTTACAGAGTTTTTTGCTCCGATTATTCGTTTCACATTTGTACGTACACATTCATGGTAATTTATATATTAATGTCTCGCAAAATAAACATTTTACTAATAATTTTACCTTTTGGAATACAAAAATGAGGATTAACTGATTTTCAGCAAAACTTAAGCTAAAGTTATCCTTCTGAAGTTACATGTAAGAAAGGTTTCTATCCTGCACTCCTTCCGCCCATATCGTTCCAAATTTGCTATCTTCGAGAGTCGTTTTATAACTGGGGGAAAATTGTTGCAGGTTGTTTTATGGCAGAGTTTTTGTCAAATTAATATAGCTCACAATTTCCAGTGACAGTAAGAGTATCTGAACACTCTTCTCAGCAATAGTAGCTTTGCACTTCCATCAAATGAGCATGAAAGTCACTACCATCAAATTAACTGCATAGGATGTAGAATCGATTTCGGCTCTTCAGGTGATCCAAATAGTCCGGACAGACTTTGAAATCCTGGATCTTAAATAAGCGTCATGTTTCACGGTTTTTGATTGCTTCAAAGAAGCATTCTTAAATGCCATGTTTTTTTATTTTATATATCTGATCTGTTCTCTTGCGGATATCTAGGTTGAACCCAGGTTGAACTTAGATATCCGCAAGGTTCAGACAATCTAATTTTCTGAAATCTAATTGAGAGAATGTTATTTCGAACTGCTTATTTAAAAGGCTGTGAAATAGCAAACGAAGACTGGCAGAGATCTTAAAAGATAGTTTGGCAAAATTACAACATGGTTTAACTGTGATCATCCGCAGAACTGGAGAATCATAGACTTTCTGGATTTGAAGATAAAATTTGAAAAAGTTGAGTTTTTAAAACAAATCGTTAAAACTGGATTCCATATGCGCCTGGCTTATTAGAATGTCCACGACATCTCGGTCTGCTGTTGTGGGTTAACTGTGAGTCGGAGAGATCCGGTTGATATACTTTACGGGAAATGGCCTATGTCAAATAATAGAGAGAAATTAAGAAACAACATTGAAAACTATAGGTGATTAATATTAAATTACTCATTATCAAGCATCAATGAATCTTATGTTCAGCAAAGAATCCGGTTTTATCTGAGCTGATAAGCACAGATACTGGAAGTCCTGAAGTAACTGCTTTGCAATATCTCAAATCATACGGATCTTATAAGCACAAATCGAACAATTAAGAAATAATTTACTTTTATTAATCAACTCACCAAATATTTAATAATCGTAACCATTTTCGTTCAATAACAATCCTCTCAGTCTAAATCCATCTATCAGTCCTGCTATGTCGGTACTTATGGCAATTCAGGAATTCGATTTCGAAGTCAGTTATTTGATCTAGAAAAGTAAATGAGGAAAGTAATGTCACAATTAGCGTTATAAATGCAATAACTAAAAACTTAACAAATAGAATGATGCATTTCACAAATTTTGCAAAACATAATTATTGTATATATACAACCTTAACTTGATGAATATATATGTACAAAATAAATTCCAATGATTTCATTCCAATGAGATTAGAATGATCCGAATTTTTTTCTCTAGCCTAATTATAGAAAAGACTAATTGATTTCCGTAGCTGTCCTATATATCAAAACTTCGTCCAAATTGAGAAATTTGAAATGATATGAAGTATCTAGTCAGAAGCATTAATTTGTGGGGATTTTCACAACACCTTTTATTTCTTTTTATATTAGCCACTCGAAACCATTAAAGCGTGCAAATTTTAATTTTAAAAATTATTCAAAATATGTAAGGAAAAACAAAAATATAATAAACGGTAGATCTACAGTAAGAATACAGATTAAATGAATGCTATATTGCTGGAAGAATGAGAATATGCGGAATTATCGTTCTTCCTCATAGCTCACAATATTTCTGGCTTACACCGATTATCTTTCGGATATTACTGTGACCACTGGAATCTAAAGATCTGATTTGGACAGTAAGCAAAATGGCAATTGCGATCATAAGATCTCGAAAATAACCAAGACGATATAAGTCTGGATGATGTAGCCAACGAACGAGAATAGAATGCCAGGGTAATTAGTAAATAACTGCTTAACCAGGACGGATGGGACAATGTAGCCTCTCATCTATGATGAAGACGATATGATCGAATCATGGCAATAAGCAGTACAAATCTTCCTCTTAGTAATCAATATTTTTTCATTTTGATAGGAAGATATTGCAACTCATATTATTAACCATTTTGATCCTTCTTCTAGTAATTACTGCATAATATTCATTGCTTCAATTTATTTTTCTTTTAAAAATGAGTGGAAAATGAAAATTAAATTCCACAAAACAAAAAAATCTAATTTCAAGAGACGAATAAGCAGTAACAATTATACTTTAGTTGGAGAAATTCCATTACTCTTTCCCTTTTTTTAAATGAAAAGTTACCTGGTTTTAATTACAACTTTGGAAGGTATTTTTTGAGACCGCATTAATAAAATAAATCACGCAAAAAATTCACTTTACTAATACCTTTCTTTCTATGATTACTATATAATTCATAAATCCAACAATCATTTGAATGAAGTGATACAAATATTCACCATTATTCATATCACTGATTATCAGAACAAATTGTTTAAGAATGCTTTATCAACAATTTTTAGTGCTTTGGCTTTATCAATAAATAAAAAAAAAATTTTCTTTTTGCAACATTTAAATCAAAATAAAATAAAAACAAATTGCAAATAAAAATTTCTTTTTGCAACATTTAAATCAATCTTTATACCATCATTTTTTGCATTCATGCAAAGAAATGGAAAGCAATTTTAATTTTCAATTATTTGATTTGTAACCCCTTATTGCGCTTGCGATGCTTATTACAACTTAAATGCTACGATAAATGAATTCACAAATATCCTTCAGACCATTTTTTAACTTACTACTTCAATCAATTTAACATACAACTTATAAGCATAGCATTCCCATACCGAAGATGTAGTACATCTTGTGCTGTCTTATTATATATAATCAAGAACTTTTCACACTATTTCAAGACTTTTCATTCATAGAATTAAAAGCTTCACATTAATTATGCTCTTTACTCAATCATAAACAAGTCTACAAAATATATTATTGCACTGCCGTCTCATAATTTCATGTTCAAAATTCTTCATTCATAAGGAACCTGCTAAAGATGGCAATGAATTCTTTCTCCAAGCTGATCAACAATTTCTCTCACACATTCGTTTCACTACTATTTTCAGCATTTATAAATTTGATAATAATGGGAAGAAATTGAAAACATCATATTTTTAATGGTGAAAAGCGCCCGTTTCAGGTTAATGATTTCTACTTTAAATCATCAAGTTGATAAATATAAAACGACAAAAACAATTTAGCAACTTGAGAATTTTATGATTTAGTTTACAATTTAGCGCAATTTGAGATAGCAGCAGAATTTTATGCTTCGTCCTTCTGAGTGTAGCATTTAGAAGGGTTATACATTCTCATTGGAAGGTTCTCTTATAAAATTCCGATTTTTCCGGCCATTTATTTCTAAAGAAAAATTTTAGAATTCTAAACTTTCAACATTTCATTCAAACATTGTACACAAACGATCTTTGAACCGTTTTCTCCTTATTTTCTGAGACTTATTATTTATCAGGATTCGTTTTTTAAATTTTCCTGGCTCTTAGCATCTGCAATAGTTTTAAAAATGTAAAATTTGCAGGCTATCGATGCTCCAAGATTTAATGAATCTTCCATCATTTTTTGCTTCAAAATTATTAAAATTAATCTCTTTTTTTCATTCTTTTCCTTTTCAGAGTAAATAAAATATGAAAACAGTATTTGCTGTGACAACAGTCGGTAGTACTTGTGCTATTCTATTGTCGCTAACTGCCGTTGTACTTATTTTCCACGACATTAATGACTTATACACTAATGTAATGGTGGAGATGGAAGAATTTAGAGTAAGTTATCAAGATCATATGCAAAATGAGGCGAAAATACTTTATGAAAATATTATAGCAAGCTAAATGGTTTTAATTCAGTATTTAATTTGAGTAAAACATGTATGTCTAGACAACAGCAGAGGACACATGGCGTGAAATTACGTATCTGAACGAAAATCCATACAGTGCTATGAAGACAGCAACTTTCACGCTAGGCTCTGTATTTCGAGCTAAAAGACAGAATAACCAGTGCAGTAAGTTTCTTCCTAATTGTATTACTTTACTAATTTCATCGAAGCCACTTAAATCCTGAAAAGAAATCCTTCGATTTTTTGAATTTCGATGAAACTTTTTTCAGATTGCGGGCCTTCACCGCAGAGATGTCCAGAAGGACCACCAGGACCACCCGGTAAACCGGGCGAGAAGGGTGCGGATGGATTGCCGGGACTAGACGGTATGCCTGGACTGCCAGGAGTTGCTTTGCTAGCAACCTTCGACATTCCAGGAGGTTGCATCGAATGTCCACCCGGCAAAGCGGGATCACCCGGACCAGAAGGTCCAACGGGGCCACCTGGACCGAAAGGTCCTCCTGGTGTGCCAGGAAAAGATGGCAAAGCAGGTCCAAAAGGTCTACCGGGGCCAGAAGGTGATGTTGGCCAGATTGGACCTGACGGCCCACAAGGAAATCCAGGTCGAGATGGCAAGGACGGCAAACGTGGGACTGGACCACAAGGCAAGAAGGGACCAACTGGGCAACGCGGACCAGAAGGTCCTAAAGGCGATGACGGTAGGGATGGAGAAACTGGACCACAAGGTGAATCGGGACCAGATGGTAGACCTGGTGCCAGCGGACGTGATGGGAAAGATGGGAAATCAGGCAAGGTAAGCAAATTTCAAATTCTTTCCGATATTAATATTTCTTAAGCTGTTGAGGTCAAGTTTTAGCATTTATCACTTTATTCCAGCCTGGTATTGCTGGAATGCCCGGGAAAGACGCAATGTACTGCCCGTGTCCACCTCGGAGAACCAGCAGCTTAAGAAGACATGATGTCGAACCACAGAGAGATGAGGAACCGCAGGGTGGTCATAGGCAGATGAAAAAAGTGCAAAAAAAACAGTGACAGTTGTCAGCACTACTTTTCTATAAGAATTTGCATTTCATGTTTTTTGCAAGAAAGAAAAGGAAAAGCGACATCCTGCAGAATTCATAAAAAATCTTCAATTTCTCCTGCCGTCTATGTCACATGCCATACAGCTAGTCGCAACTTCCTTTTACAAAGACGGCAGTTCGATACATGCTGTTGTTCAGGAAAAAAACAGTAGTATCTTTCACAATTTTAAAATAGACTATCAAAATATTTAATTTCTGGAATACAGACGTAACAACACAAGTAAACGAAATACGTAAAATATCCTAAATATGAGGGTTTAAATGTCAAGTTAGTACGCTAATCACTGCAAATCAAAAATTCCTCTGCGTATGTTATGTATATGTTCTTTGCAATTATGTCAACATTACAAGATTAAGTTATTAAGTTACCGAAGTGAATATTTTTGTAATATTCTAATTAACTATTTTGGAAAAAAGAAAACTAACTGGACTTTTCAAAATGCAAACATTTTACCACAAGTCATGCTACTTTTCCTGAAAAACAAGTGAATATAAATCTATCTGCAATGGATACTTTATACTAGCTAATGTAAAAGGCACTCATTCCGTGCACTGGATAAATTCGCTAATTACCGGTACAGGGAAAAGAAGTGAAAATGAGATCAATATAAGGATGTACAGGAAATCGAGATATAAAAAAACTTCGGAAGTCTTATTTGTCAATCAAGCTTCAAATTATCCTAACAATCACGATTTCGCGAACCGTGTCGATGAGGAAGATGATGATAAAGAATAAACCAAATCGTCAGCTTTCTCATTCCGTTTGCTATTAGTATCTTCCATACGCTGCAGAAAGCCTAGCAAAAATGCTAACCTTTACCTTAATTTATCAACAAGAATTTCAGGTAATTCTAATTGTACTGCTGTAGGTGTAAGACCTAAGTCAAACTTGTTTTCCTTATCGATATTTAAGATTTTTCGGTCTTCTTCGATCGTCCATTTGGATTTGTCATAAGGCATTCTGCATTAGTCAAATCCTTCTCTAAAGCCAATTTTGCATGACTGACAGCTAATTCAACCTTTACGATTCTACATTCTACAACATTTTCCAGCGAAACATCAGCACCATGCACCGGAATCAGCGGTATAATTTATCTTGGCTAAACTGGTATCATCATTCTTCATAAAAATATTGTTTCACTAAGATTTCTTCGCATGTTTTCTGCCTTTTTTTCGTTTCAGCTACTTTTGTCGGCTGAATGGGCCGTTTCCGAACAAACTGTAAAGTTGCAGCATTCTTTCTTGGAGAGATAATGCTCAAAATATCAGCTGTTCGCTCTTGTAGAGATGGACAACTAATATCTGGCATTTTAACTGACGTTTTCGATAATTTCGCAATCTCTACTTTATTCGACGCTTTGTATTTACGCTTTTTTGCTTTTCTTGTTGGAAGTCGGCGGCGTGGAGGGGCTGGCGGAGTAATTTTCGTTTGTTTCCATTCCGCTACAACTTCGTACAACTTGCCTCTAAAATATGTTAGATTTAAATCAAGTTAGAAAAAACGAAATATGAACTAAAATTCCTGAATTGAAATACACTACCTCAACTTTCCTGCATTCGTTTTACTTATGCAAAAATACTGCAGCTTAGCTTTAAAAAAAATTGAGACATTACGACATTACCGATATAAACGCTATAATAAAATGCATTAATAGTTCATTAGAAAAAATCACTTCCGCTCAGTAAAGAGATTGCGTAAGAAGCCAACAAAAACTCCGGAACGCTGTTTTTCTGTTTGAGCACCAATCGCTGTCGTAAGATCAACATTTTCAAAAGCGGCTTCCACTTTCTTCCAACTGCACAAATCAACATATTCAAAATCCGTTATGGAATAACTGAAATTTATTTAAACATTACTACATCTATACTTCAAGATGCTCTGAAATTTCAATCACAGACTTGAAATAACCAATGACTTTCATCAGAGTAGTGCATTCAGACATGCTGACAAATTACTGATACCGCATGCTCCTGCTGATTTAAGCAAGAAAGAACCGACAAATAACGGCAAATAACGATAATAGCGGCAAACTGAATAAAATAATCGCACTGAAATTACTTCGATTGACAAATACGAGTTGGAATATTTTGTGAAATTATTTCCCATAACGGGCCCTTATTACCAATCAATTCGAACAAACGAGTTGTTAAGGCTTCACACGTACAATCGAATCCTGAAAATTAATTCCTAATTGATTCAAAAATATGCAAGCCTCAACATAAAAAAGAACAAAGCTAAATTTGAAGTATGCTAACGAAGTTGTTGTGTATGTGAAAAACTTTGAATCTATATTATCACATTTTCTTGAAAATAATTCTCTTTCACCGCTCAACTAAAGCAACTGGTGAAATATCAGATTTTCCAAATGAACAAAGTATCTTAATGAAAGGATTAGTAGTTAACACAACAGGACAAAAACCTTTCTAACCGAGATCACGTACGTTGCGAAATATAGTACGCGCAGATAACCTCGTGTTTCCAAAAGATGTGAATGCCTGTAAGAAAAGATTTGGTAGATGAAAAAGAAGATAACAAATAAGAATAAAAACGTAATTTCAACTATATTTGATAAGAATAAAATAATTTTCAAATTCTTTCTTGGCAGCAGAAGTTCAAGATTTCTCAAGAATATTTGATTAATTGGTTGCAATAATCGGTATCTTTTCCAAAAAAGTTCACAAAGCAGATTTCAAATACTCTATTCCACTCATTCTCTATTAAAGCTTACAATAATTCAAATGTATAATTATAGAAAGTACTCACTTATACTTCAAAAAACAAACCTCGATATTGTATATCATCTCAAAGGCATCGTTATATGCTTTACGAATCGGGTTATCAAGGACGCTCGCTGGAAGCAAATTTTGTGGAAAGAGAAAAGAGAGAAGAAAATATATCGGTTCATGTTCCTCTTCGAAAATACCATGCATTCTTTCGAACATCTGAAATTCACTTCATTTCGAGAAATGAAATTTCATCGACTTACATCATAAAACAAAAATATTTCGTAAAAGAAATAAAATGAAGGTTGCTTACTTCCGGAGACATCGAGTCTTCAGCGATCAACTCGCAAAGAGCTCTTACTTTATCTTGATACATGAACATACGTTGTTCAAAATCATTAAAAATGACATGCGCCATACACTTTATTTGAAGTGCACGATGCTGTGCATCAAGCATCCCATGCAATCCATCTCTTACACGATCTTTGCGAGTGCGTACGCGTCTCCGTCGTTTTTCTTCATCTATAGGTCCATTTCCTTCACCATCACTACCATCGCCCTAAAAATCACGTAAAAAAATAAATACAATATAGAATAACTATATTGCAAGATTATTTCCGAATCAAATCACAGTTACTTTAACAGAACATGTCTTTCCTGCATTGTTTTGAGATATAAATTAAGCAAAACAAAGCATCAATGAAATAACCAGTTCAAAATGAAAACATACTTCTTGATCACCCGGTAATGATGATTTACTACCATCTGCTGCACCAGTCGGTAGCTGCTGTCCATCTCTAACATTTCTATTACTCCGACTTTCGTCATTCGATACTGTCTGCTCATTCTGTGTCTGTTTTGCTCCACCAACTTCTTCATTATCCTGCGCAAAAGAGGGATCACTGCAGCAAAAAGATTCAAACACTCGAATAGAGTTAGCTGTTAAATCACGTGGGATATCTTGAGTTATTATGTTATCCTTGATGTTCCCTAAGATTCGAGTAGCATCACTATCACCATTGGAAGTTATAAGATCACATTGAATAGCTTTATTTTCCGTGCTGAATACCAGATGACTGCTGCAGCACGACGAACTCACTGGTGTCCATCTGAAATTTTTCAAAATCCAAAAGTCCATTTGCAAAATATTTCCTGAAAAGTTTGTTTTTTACAATTCTAATCATATAACACAAAAATAAACGATTTTAATCATACCTTACTAGATCAGAATGTTCAATATCCCCACTCGGAGTATTCGGAACCCACTTTGCTGAAAAAGTCATAAATAATTTTCAAGTGAATAACAAGCTAACTGTAATTAACTAAATAGACCAGCCAGCACATAAGCGATTTTATAGAAAAACCCTGCTATTGGATGCCAAGGTTACATCTTTTCCTACCTTCCCATCGAAGTGATGATAGTATCGCAAATCTGAACCAAAGTCAAATCTACTTTTGTACATTTTTAAATCATTATATTAGTATGTTGATTACATGATTTGTATATCAGTGAGGAACATTCAAGCATGTCACAGGAAATTTCTGCACCAGGACACAGTGAGTGAAATGACCTTTGACATATGTGTCGAGTTTCTTGACAGCGCTCGCGATCAACTAAAATTTATCAGAGGGGCAATTTTATGAAATTCCCAACAAGTGTACAATTTGTCATAGTTTTCGAAATGATAAAAGAGAAACCGCAATTATGAATTTTGAACACAACCAACAGATAAAAGAAAAGGTTTCAAAATACCTTCTGTGAAATACTTCCTGCCATAAATTTCTCTAGTTTTTTCAGCAACCGTAGCAGAAGAACATGGTGAAATGCCATATTCCATCTGGAAATCTTCATGTTGTGTATCAGCTTCAGACCATGCACAGTCAAAATCAGTGGTACTAAAATGCGACGAGGCGTCATCATTGGTGTCACATTCTATTCTTCCCCACGATTGTTGTAAACAAATCGAATTGTTGAAGTCTGGCGAGGGTGATGAACCCATTATGTCTTCTTTATCCGAGGCACTTGATCCCATGCTTTCTTCAGTTTCATCAATCATTTCAATCTCATATTGATCCGAATCAACACTTTCTTCGCATTCATTCACATTTAATTTTCCAGTCGGTGGCATCTTTTTGAATGGTGCGAGTCTTACTGGCTTGATCGTACTGGTGTTTCTGACAAGATCTGCTGGTTCTGCAAAAAGTAAGGCAGAGAATTTATTAGTTTCATACAACAAATTATTATTACTTTCTTAATTCTCTCTCAAAAAAAGAATGCTTAACTGATCTGATAAGATTCTGATCAGAGAGATGACGACAGTTCATCGTGAACTTAATGAGTTTTAATAAAACACTTTACAAACAAACAAATACGATTCGTAGACGATATGAGTGTTGAACATTGTGAATAAGATGTTAGAAATTCCATATTAGCAGGTGACACAATTGTTGAATGAGGAGAAACCGATGACGACGACTTCTCATTTAATGGCGATGTAGCTATCAAAGAACATGAGTTTGGTGATAATCTACTGTGCCTAACTGACATAACTGCTGATCGATGCGAGGTTGGTAGTAATCTCCTATTCACAGGCGAAATAACTATCGAATGATGTGAGTCTGAGAGTGATGAACTCGTTACTTCACATATTGGAGTGGAGGAAAAAAGCAAAAGATTGCGAACAGGTGAAGATGGAATTCCATTTATTTCAGTATGATCTGGAAGAAGTACTTATGTATAACGACTAAGCTGATAACATTTATCATGTTTGCAGATTCGCGCAATTGCACTTTTTGTGATATTGAGGAATGCAAAAATTCATACCACTATCGACGGATGCAAAGACAGTGTTCATTGGTCCATTGTTACGAACACATCCACTGTTGTCGGTATCCGAAGCGATCAGAGTAGACGCTACACCTCTATCAAAAGTCCAATTCCCTGCATCTACTGTATGACATTCAGAAAGACTGTTCGAAAGATCTGAATCTGGACGATCCTGGAAAGACAACCATAAAAGAACAGTTGGGGGAAATCAACTGAAATAAATTTGGAAAAATTTCGGCTGCTGATGCCAAAAAATCCAAATTAACGAACAGTAGAAATCTGATCTAAACAATTAGTTAACACAAATTATTCCAGGACATCACAGCAAAAGACATCTTACCATTGATGGAGAATCTTTTTCATCAATGATCTTCACAAAAGTCAAACCATCCAGTGCAAGATTTTCACAATCTAAATCATACTGTTGTCTGTCGACTAGTTCCTATAATAAAATTCAAATGTTATTATTTCAATTCAGTAAAATACTAATCACTACTGAACATCGCAGACCTCAAGATTTAAAATTATTTCACATAAAGGAACCTTAAGCCATCTGGGCTGAAGATGCTGTGGCCATAAATACGGCGGACCAGAAGTTGCGGTCGATCTGTTTTCTAGAGGAAAAATCATATTTATTATTCCTGTTTCAGCTTTCTGAAAAAAAACTTCGCTAAAGCTTTGTATAAAAATTCTCACTTCTACACTGTTTAAAGAATCAACAGTTCTGCAGAAGACATCCTTAAAACATTTTTTCAACTTCAAGTAAAAACGATATTCTTACCACGAAAAGTGTGTGTACAGGTTGGTTGCTACAACGAAAATTCTTCAAATGCAGCCGTATTTGTGATTGTGTTTTATTTGCCAGTAGATGCTGATTGATCAATGCATAACGTTTTCCTTTCCCAGAAAATTGCTTTAAATGAGAGAACTGATACAAACCAAGAGCTAGTAGGCACTCTTCCTCTCGGACAAAATATGGATAAAATGAAGGGAACATCTTCATACGAACCTAAATGTAAATGTAATCTTCTTATGGCAAACAGAAGACTTCTATTTTCCTGTGCACAGAGTCCTTTATTTAAAAAAGCAAAAAAGTCATACTTGTGGTAGTAATTCAGGAAATAGCAGCGCTTTACTTCGAGAAAGAACCAACATCGTTTTTGGTAGCGGGAACTCCACTAAAAATTCAAAATATGACGAAATAAATTATCTCTACCTCTACTTTTCTCCGCAATGCCCACACAGATTCCTCAAAAATCTACTAGCTGGCCAAAAACTCAACGCACATTTCCTGGATTTTTGCCGATGGATAATGAAATCATTAATAGTTTCACATTCTATCGCATCGTGACACGTCGCTATACAAGCTTCCAAATTTGCAACATTAAATAGAGAATGTTCCGGACGCTCCAAAGAGTAATCGTTTAGCTCGTTCTGCAATACAACAGATGCCATAAGGAGCAAGTTTTGTATACATGTTTTGTATACATATTTTCATATACATGAAAATAATCTCTAGATTGTCACTGCATAAGCTGTGAAACTCATCAAAATGCATGAAAAATTTGGTTTGTATTGGTTTCTTATCAAATAGAGAGTTTCGAAACCTATTATGAAAAATCTGGAACTTACAATCATAACTTGAAAAGCATTATATATTTTAATCATTGCTTTATCGAAATAACAACCCACTGCAAACTGAGTTAGAAGTTGTACATGCTAAAAATATCACAATCTTCCATATGCACAATAATTAGCCAAAAAAATTCACTGGCAATATTTCCAAACTTCAGTAAAAATATAAAACACAAAGATGTTAGTTTTCATATTTTGCGAGACTGTAAGTATAAAATAAATGAAAAAGATTTGACTTTATTAGATAAATCCTTTCATCAAAAAAAGCAGAAATTTATAGATGCCCTGAAACATTGAATACGGCCTAAACTAAGAGATCAGAGAAAAAGATGGAGTCTAGCACTTACTTTTTCTAATTGAGCGATAAGCTGTTGAAGTTCATAAAACGAAAAAAAAGGAGGATTTTCAACACTGGTACATAAAAGAGATAAAGAAGCTGTCGAAACTTTCTGAAAATCATCTAGAGATGCATCTACAAGGATGGTGACCGGTTCAATATTTTCTGGCAAAGATTCCGTAAGCATTGTTTTGGTCTTCTTCATATTCAGCTTATGGTCATCCTGCTTAACTGACTGACATGATTTATTTTCATCCTGAATAAAAAAAATATCACTTTCACAGCAGCTCACTTTAAACATTCAACACATAGTGAAGAGAGAATCAATTCAATCTAGCTGGACATTGTCTGAATTTTTGGGAATGATTTTTAGCTATACCCGAAATTATCGCCTTAAATAAAGATACCATGGGGCAGTAAAGATCGGATGATCAACATTAATTTTTAATTTCATTTGAAAAAATATTTTAAAAATCACCTTCACGGAATCGATGGTTTGTTCCAAGTGCTCAGGTGAAGGCAACAGGCGGGCCTCCAACAAGTCTTGCAACAAGTTTTCAACTTCTCGCACTGCAGAAAAAATCATTCAAATTTGGTAATTAACTCTTTACAACAAAATGCACGGTAATATATAGCCTGCGAACAAAACTGAGGTACTTACGAGGTATTTCTGTGGCGCGATCTCTCCGTACTTCGTACTCTTCTATTATATCTTCGGCATCTGCATCCAAAAGAAAATTATATTCAGGATCCTCCGCCTCTGAAACATCTCATTCACAAATGCAGACATCATGGTTCCAGTAAGAGGGGTGAGAAGCATAGTCATTCAAAACGACAAACAATAAACAAATACCATCAAGATCATATTTTGAAGGATCATTCAAATTTGAAATGAAGTCCACATATTCTGGATCATCCACTGCAGTATACAATAAAACATCATCTCCAAAGTTTGGTGCATCTGGATAAACGTTACTTTCATGTTTTGAGCGTGTATGTAGTGCGGGTGCTACATCATCATTACCAATTTTTGCCTGAAACGACGAATTACTTGTACTATTTCATATGTTTCTTTAATTATATTAAAGCCTTTTCTTCATTTGGAATTTTCGAATCTAATGTAAAGAGATGAATAAAGTACACCTGAAGAGTATTATTCAAATTTCCAAACGAAATTTCTGTAGTGTCTGCTTCATTTTCTACTTCTGCTTCACTCGCATCCTCATCCTGAAAGCACAAACGAAATTAGAGATGTATATAAAACTTCATAAAAATGGTAATTGCATAGTCTATCAATTGCCTTCATTATATTTTTTTAATCAGAAAACCAAAGTCAAAATAAAACCTTGAAATTCTGGTCACAGAAAACTTTCGAAGAAATAACATACTGTACCTGTTCAGGGAGATAATCATCATCATCTTCTTCATTGGAATCATAGTCAATATCAAGAAAAGTTCGTGAAGCACGAGATACAGTCACAACACCTTCTTCTCTCAGACCGATGTGCTACAAAAAATTCATTGATTTGAATAAAAAAAATCTGAATAATAGGAACAAATACTGACAAGAATTTCAAATGAAGTTGGCTGAAAAAAATAAAAAATGATCAATATTTACTAATTAATTCTCATTGCACGACTTACCGTTTCCTGTTTGGATAAATGTTTTGTTCTTGACCTCGTCAACTTCAGGTCTGCAATTGAAGAGCTTTCATCCAATCCCATGATAACAGATATCACTTGCGGATTTTTTATCATATGCTGTAAAACAATATAATTTCAAAAGTGATAAAATTTCTGTTTCAAAAATTCTAAAACAATGGAACTTTGGTATACATTAATTCAAATTATTCAAAAATAATGCGAGTCTTTCTAACTTAAATTATCGCCCCTCTATTAGTTCACTAAGAATTATTTCTTCAAATGTCAGACGTTGAAAAAAAATTTACGTGCAATATGGACTTGACATTAATAGCTGTAAGGTTAAGTGATTTTGCTTTCATTTCCAACTTCTCGTCCATATGTTTCCACATTTTAACAATTTCTTCTCTTTCCTGGATTTCTTTGATTTCTTCATTATCATGCCCATCCAAAAAATTCTCACTAATATTAACTTCTTTATTCATTTCCTGAAATAACACTTGCTTTGGATTCTCTGAGCCACATGACAGACTCACCCGCTCTCCCAACCTCCCAACTTCACAAGTATGTCAAGCAAATACAATCACAGAATATAACAAACAAAACCTGTCACAAGATAATGAGCTCCCCAAATCTATTTTTTGATTAATTGAAAAAGCCTCTAGAACCAAGAATTTACAAAAGTTTAATGCTATATCTCTCTAACATTGTCCCTACTTCATTTGTTAAATAAATCATCATATTAACGAGCAATGGCAAAGCCTGCCTCTAAGCTTATATTATTATACGAATACTTGCTTCAGCATAATTTTACAGATCCTACATGATTATGCTTATAGCATAAATTTCAATAAGCATTTAATGCGTTTTGTTAAAATATAATACAAAATTAATTAAACATCAAGAAACCTTTTTTGTAAGCATTTTATTTGAAGCAAAGGAAAAATTAAAGCAGCTATAAATAATGACAAATGTACAACATTTCAACAGCAATCTCCTTTACGGCGAACAAAACAAAACAAAGTGAAAACAAACCGAATTGTGCCATGGGCGGATTGCGAAAGGATGCACTGCTGCGTGAAAATGTGAAAAACAAATATAACAAAATCCCCAGATCACAGTATATTAAAATTCACAAAAATATTAACTGAAGAAAAGGAAAACGAAATCATATTGAAGCGGTAATGCAAAACAAACGCAAAAAACACAGAAATCTAACGAAAAGACCAGCAACTTACTTATCAAGATAAAAGTTGCCACAAGCATACACAAAATGCAAGTGCAAAAGGCAAATACATCTGGAAATAAATTTTTGTATGACAATATATATACTTATGGTGAGCTTTCAGAATTAGCAGTATAATGCAATTATAGCATAGCACAAAATAAGGACCGTGAATCATCGCAAATGTACTCCGACGACACGTAACCACAAAACAATTCTATAAAATTCTATTGTTGTGAAATTAATAAATCTGAAAGTCCTATGCTTCAAAGACATATGCAATAACCAAAAAAGAATATTTCGTACAAATTCCAAAAATAATAAACGAACGAAAACAGCTACAGAACATGGAAAGCCCAGTTGTTTAAAAATACCTTTAACAGAACGTTCAACACAAAAAATATCCATTTGAAGCAAAAAATCAAATTTTCCTCAAATTTATCGACTATTAACTGCAATTCCGTAGCTTACAGTAATAATTTAAACAAAGTTAAGCAAACAACAAGGGATGGGATAAGAAAATGATAAATAAACAATGAAGACATACTGCTACGATAAAGAAATAAAGCAAATGCAGAAATGAAGAAATAGCTAACGAAGCAAATGAAGAAGCAAGCAATTGTTCGGATTTAAGTAAAGGGTAATTGTAAAATTTCATATCAATTTTCAGGGAGAAAATCTAACGTGAATTTCTATAAAAGATGGAGGAAAAACTTCGTAATTTCTTTATTTAAAGTAACAACTGTTAACCTTCAAGAGTGCGAGATTTACATTCAATACCTAGGGAAAATAAGTGTTTCAAAGAATTATTAAAGACCCTGACAGTTAATATTCCATTATAGACAAACAGACACGCGAAGAGATTTCTATTCGGAATCAGAGACTGACTTGCATTCAGCAGTTATGCGACCTTCATATACTGGTAATACTGTGGCATCGTCGTTCACAAGGAGCAACTGATACGGTGAATTACCATCTTCACAGGCAGTCTTGAAATAAAATCTGGAATGAATGAAGCAATGAAAACTGAATGTGCTTCAAAAGTATTTCAAAAAGCTTATGCAACAAAATATATACTGAGGTAGCAGGATTCCTTGCATTTAATGAATTTAAAAACGTGGATTTAACATTTGTGTGAAAAAAACTAACTGCAAACTTGACTTTGATGAAATTCCTAAGTATTTACGAAATTCTCGAAATGTGATCGAATGTGTTGGAACATGCGCAACCACCGGCACACGACCTTTCTCTTTGTAACTAATAGTCATCAGCTGTTTCGGATCCGTTCCTCCACGTGAACGCCTAAGGAATAATCAGAAACTTGCAGCATAGAAAATGAAGCAAGTACAACTGAAATCAAAAAACTAAAGTGCAAGAACAGTGATTAATAGAAGCAATATCTTCAAATGCTACAATAACGGCCAACTCACGACAATGAACTGAAATCGTGATGTTGTTTATGGCTGCTTCTACGGCCAAAACTACTGCTGCTTGCACAACCACCATATGAAAGCATACGAGCCTTTTGAAAGATAGCAGCACGTGCTGCTTCATCACGTTCACTTACAGATGATGGAGCCATCGATTCGATACCCGATGTATCATAAATAGCCATAGACTTCATGTCACATCTAGAAATAGAATCAGTAGACAACCATTTCATTTTCTACCTGGAAATTATATTCAACATAAATGAAATTCAAATAACAAATTCTACTTAACTAGTTCAATACCTCACACAGTCTTTCTTGCATAAGTCATCCAATTTCGTCAGTGGAAAGACATAAGCATACTTATCAGTTTCGAACCGGTTCTTCTTACCAAATACTGCAGATTTTATCATCAAAAAAGTAACAGACCTACACAAGAATATAATAACCATTTTTGCATACAGTGTACAATTAACAATGACAGAAAAATTGCATATGTAAAGCAAATACCAGGTCCTTATCATTTCTTACGAATATGAAGGTAAGTAAATGAAAATTTATCGATAAATTTCTACAACTAGCTTACCGCGCTCCCTTCAGTATAACAGGATTAATATTTGTCATTCGATTGTGTCGACTAATTGGTGGCGGCGCAAAGCCATTTGTGCTGTAGGGATTCGGTGCATGAAATACATTAGCTATGGGTGAAGCCACGTAGTGTCGAAAGCGTTCTGGTGAACTTGATCCTAAAAATATAGAATTCAGAAATTTGCTGTAAAGGATGCATTATTGACACAAACATTAGAAATTGCAAAAAAACAGTGCTAAATTTCAATATAACTAATTCTATGTTTTAGGAATATTTAACTAAAATTTCGGATAAGTTTACTCGGTGATCGTCGTCGAAAACGAAGTGACTGAGCATTCAGGAAGTCAGGAGAATGATACGAGGGTGATGGTTTACTAGAATCATCAGCCATCCTTTGCCGTACATATCGTTCCAGTTCATCGTCTTCTTCAGCAGCTGTTGGTTCAACGTCATTCACAACTTCGCGTGCCGAGCACTTACGACTCTGCAGAAAACATTAGCAGTCAGTTTATTTAAATAATTTAGAAAAATGCAAGAGAAAAAAAGATGAATTTTTGTTAAATCACTAATACTTTGTGCGGAAACAGTTGCAGTTCACCTCAATGGCACGAAGCTGCTGGCTCATAACATCATTTCTCTTCCGACGGGCACTTAAAACGCTCAGTTTTTCGATTAGAAGTGCAGCAAAAGCTCGTCGACCTTCCTCTGTACAGTGAGTGACCATTGGTCCACCATCAACTTTCTCCACCCTCTAACATTATTCATGATTACTTCCTGCTTATCTTTCATAAGTACAGAATTAACAGAAAAGAAATCGTACTTAGGAATTCAAGAGCATCTCATAGCTGACGCAGATTTGATTTTTCACGTTCAAAGTGTAATCAAGTTTCTTCTTGAAGCTCCAAAAATCAAAATAAGCTATACTTTAAGATACCGCTAATGTATGCGTAGCTGGATTGCCTTTTAGCTGCTCTTCCCGAATTGTACTTAATTTTAAAGCGGGATGTTGACCGTTAGCATCACTTGAAAAAGTAGACGATACTGCAGAATCGTTTTTACTAGTTGTTGCATTGCATATGTATGGTGCTTTCATTACTGGCCGATATAATTTCTCTACTTCACTGCAACAAAAATCAGAGATCCTAATTAGTTTCAAACAGCACTCTATAGAGACAGAAAAGGTACTACATAGTCAAAGACATATGAGCAGAAATATTACTGATGAAAATCCAAATTTTATAACATGACAGCACTACTTATTCTGGTTAGTTGAAAAAAAAAATTATTTGAAATCCAACCTTTCACCTAATGTGGTTTCCCGTTCATATTGTGTTTTCAGCAACATTTCGGCAGTAAGAATTGGTTGACAAGGATATGATTTCCGTTGCTTGCGACTTGACGTTAGTGAAGAAGGAATACGGGGTGGTTTCGGTGTATATTCCTCTATTCGATTGTAAGCATCAATAAACTCTTCAGAAGAAACAAACTGAGCATGTTGCTGTCGCAAATATTGCTCTACCGGTAGAACTACACAGTCAAATACTGTCGGATCCGGCTCACCAGCCGAAAAAGCATGAACTCGAAAGCTCACTTCTCGTCGAAGATCCTAAAATACTAGAAACCACAATATCAACTGATTTCTCTCCCCCACAGAATTATTCGAACTTTCAACAATGCTAATTAATATTCCATTATTCCATACGAATTACTTTTTTTGCCAGTCTAATAATCAGTGACAGTAGAATTAAAAAATTATTTGACTGAAAAAAAAACTCAGCAAAAGTGGGGTACCTCATGCAAAAACGAACAAACACCGGTTTTTAAACTGATATATTTCTGATGCAAACTACGCGCAAGTTCTGCAGCACGAGCATTCTTCATCGTACACATATTTCTTAAATATTTCAAACAGCATGAGATTAAGTCATAAATAGAAAAAAAAAAACGTATAAACACTCGGTATAAACATCTGACTATCTCCTTGTGACTACGGAAATTGCATTTCTTATTATACCACAGTATAGGTTGCCAATATGTAAAATTGATTCTCTAGTAAAAATGTCTTCAGCATTATGTTAGGCTGAAGAGAGAGGATGCTTTTATGAAGAACTTATAACCTGCGACATGTTCGATCTGTAAAGTCTTCGCCGTATCAACGCTACAGGTTGATAAGGCATATAAACTTATGAATGGCACTTACTTGTAAGCTATTATGGCAAAGTGCAAGTTGATGGGATGTTCGGCTAATGATGACTCATTCTTCATCCACTTCTTGAACGCTTCCAAAGCGTCACGATCCTCCAACACATTCTCGAGCTTTTGAGACCACCGATGTCTTTCTTCCGTTAGTCCCATCTTCGATCCCTGTAAATATCAAAGCGACAATTTCTTCACATATAATCTTCTCCTAACTCTGTTTAATTCCCCGCATAAACCAATTACAAATAGAATTAGCAGCAGCGGCCTACCCTTTATCCTTGGCCGATAGGCCCAGCTTGCTCGGCCCTTCTCTCTCTATCTCTTTAAGAATCCTTCGGGCAAAAACTCTCTAGCCTACCAGATATCCACCTGATTAAATCGAAAACTGCTTCCGCGCCACCGTAACTCCGACCCCACCCCTGCATCTCGTGAGGTTAGCTCGAAATTTCAGATGTATTCTAAAGTGCGATCTCTCCTGCAGGAAAGGCCGTCCGAAGCGGTAATTTGAAATTGAAGATTTCAATGCGGCTGCTTGGTAGTAGGGGAAGGGGTAGGATGGGTTAAATTGGGATAACTTGGACGAGCCATGGATTGAAAGCCAAGTGAAGTAGTGACATTGCATGCGGCGACGAATGGATGCTCACATGAGATTCTTAGAGAAAGCATCTGGAGTTGTCGGGATAGTGAATGAGACTAAATGATTACTCCAAGTTCTAAATTAACCTGTGGATTTTGATACTTTTAAACGCATCGTACTAGTTACTAATTCTGTATATCATGTGTGATCTTCTGACTATCTATAAAGACGGATGTTAGCAGTAAGTAAATAGTAATTGCGAGTGATTCCGTAAGGAATATACCTTTATATTTAAATGAAAATAGTGCTCTGAATTGCAGTAATTCCTGAAGCTTCAATAAGTATGGGAGAAGATGAGACTAGTATTGATGCTAAAAACGATGAAGCAGTCAACCTTTTAAATGCTTGAAAAAACACAGAGAATTTTAATGTAATTGACAAAAACAAAAAAGGATTAGTAATTGATCGATCAACGATTTTTGCTGATGTTATTATTAACTTCTGAATGTTCATATTCGCATACCTTCCGAAAAGCTGTTGCCGTCCATTTTACACAAAAGCCCCTATTCCATTTTTTCATCTATCTCAGCTTATTTCCTAGGAAAGACTGTGTTATATGACTAGTATAATCATTTGTTATCAAAGGTTTATAATTCGGTCTTTTTTCTACCTTTAATAATCACCTAAAGCCGAGACATTGTGACTACAGCTTCCCAACGGAGTACGTCTCAAGTTCTTTTCAATCATAATTCTTTCTTAATATTCTTTTATATATTATTGCTCAATAAATATTTGTATTTAGCAAACAAGTTTAATTATAAGTAATAAATAAATGCTAGCTTAAATACAATACTAACTGTTGCTACAGTCATTTTTTGACATTACTACAAACATTTCGAGTATTAAGAGATAATGTTTCACAAGCTTCATCCCAATCTTGCCAATATATTTCACGCATTTGTTGAATGAATGATACTAAATTTGGAGTGTTTTCTTCCATATATTTCCGTAAAACATCACTATCCATCGGCGTATAAAGTAGTTGGGCTAAATTACCGAAAGCAATCGCATCCAGCTGAAATTATTCTCACGGATGCTACTGAATAAATAGTTTCGTTGATTTGCTGAATTGCTAGTGCGTCAGATCAGATACAAAAAATAATTCCAAAACAAGTGTTGATATTAATTTTAAAACTAAGCAGCCCCAAAGTTTGTAATGTTTATCTTATACACTTTTTTATTTGTAATAATTAATAGAACATGAGATATATTTAATGAGATTTCGATGGTTTAATTAGTTTTCAAAAAGGAACTTGCCGTAGTAGGTGCAAAACCAAAAAAATACTGCTTATCACCAAGAAAAACGGATAACGCTGTTAAATCTTTTTTTGCAATGCTTTCCACTTCATCAATTGTATGCCTGCCAATTCCTTGCCAATAGCATAATTTCCAAATCTATAAGATATCTCCCTATCGTCTCGGTTTCCACTATAGTAAATGAAAACGAATTATTACTTTAATTCAGTGTTTGAGCATCTTAGGCAACATCATATTGTCATATTAGTTATATTGTCATATTAGTGCCCATCATATTGTCATATTATATTGTCATTGGTAAACAAGCAAACAATTAATTGCCAATTTCAGATACCTTTTTCCGAAATTTTTCGACAAACACATATTGGAAAATAGCTTTTTTAGCACCTCTGAAGTGCCTAATGAAACCTTCTTCTGTTGCCAAGAATTTATTGTTTTTGCCACGATTATACAGTATGATCCTATAACACAACATTGAAAAATATTGTTGGAAATATGAACATACATTATCCCTGATAATCTCTAGTCACGATAATGATGATTATCTTAGCTCCAAATTACTTTCCTGTTCAGTCCTAAGGTAACCACTTATTTACAATTCCTTTCTGGTAGGAAACTTTAATTAATAGTAGTAAATAAAACTTATGGATATTTTCATCACTATAAGACAAAAAAAACCGTTTTTTAAATATATCTCACTCTGTTGAAATAAAACAATCGGAAAGAATAAACTTGAAATTTTATAAAATAATATTTTCAAAAAAATTGCTATCTATGAGAATTATTGATTTATGAACTTCAAAAGAACTGTTAGTTTCAAGAAATTTTGAAGTGCGACTTTCATAAAGTACCATCTTATAGATTCCTCAAGCAGATAAGTAAAGGCTCGAGCTTGTGCTTTTTCCATTGGATTCAGCTGCTCTTCCAAATCAATCTGCAATGACATTTTGACTATATGGTCATTTAAAAGTCGGAAAGAATATGAAAAACTTTAAATCATTATTCAATCAAATCAGTCTTAATTCTTGTTTTGTATATACCGGAAAGGAAATATTGGAGAATAACTTAAAAGATGGTATAACACTTTAATATATATTATATGTAACAGTTTATATGAGAAATGCACCTTGAAGACTCGAGAAAGATGTTCAATGCAATAATTACTATCCGGTATTTGTCGTCCATTCAGTTCAATAAATGGAATTTGTTTTTTGGATGAGAATTTAGTGAATTCATTGCTGATATTCTATAAAATTATGATTAAATACAAATATACTATTCGTCCACTCATATTTCTCAGTTTATTTCTTTCTAAATGTTAATATTCCTGAATTGGATTATCATTCTTTCTAAAGCAGTGAAATCCGGTAATTGTTCCATTTCCTCAATTGTATAAAAAAAAAGACTAGTCTAGCAAAAAATGTTATCCTAATAGCTTTTTGTTAACCTTTCAACAATTTCTTTCATTTTAAAATATCTAACAAATGAAGCAATTTTAAAGTAATGTTGCCAAAAGGATTTTCTCTTTAGTTGAACTTGAAACACTATTTAAAGCAAAGCAAGGAAGCAGGTTTGATTTCTGCTTACAAAGCACAATTACTCATTCGAGATGCTATATGTTGATCAACCATTATCTTCAAATCTTTCGAATATCTTCTAGATATATTCATTTATTATTAGCGGTTTTTGCATTGCAAAATTTTTTCGAGAACAATCAAAAATTTTGCATGCATCATTACTGAACAAATGAACAAAAGGAAGCATTGTAGCGACAAATTAAAATATCACTATAGTTGATAGTAATATCAAGCCCTATAATCAAAGACAATTAAAAATGTGAAAGGGCAGAGTGCAGATGAGTTTTCACAGTTCCATTTCATCTAAATTCCTCTCATCTAATTTAAATTCGAAATCCCTCATAAGAAGATACTGAATGATGATAATTCGTCTAACCGAATATGGAATTTTAGTTATCCGGAGCCAAGTTTCCAATTTTAAGGCGAACATTGATAAACTCGGAATACATCCTGCTCGAGGGAACTGTACCAAGTACACATGATCTTTTTGCCAATCTCGTTTCAGTAAAAAAGGTGCTGGCATAATATCAAGAACGAATGTTCTTTTCAGTTAATTACGGAATGAATTAGCAAATTGAAAATGAAGGAAGATTAAAATCACAGATTTGAATTTTGTGAAGTTGATGAGAGCACTGCTAGGCATGAAGAACTATCCAGTTGCTTGTTTCACGACACCAATGATTATATTATAAATAGATTGCACCAATCTTTCCATCCTTTTTCAATATCAAAATCAACAGAAATGTTAATAGTAGTAGTATAATAGTAATAAAAGTAGTAGTAGTAGTTAGTAATACTAATAGTAGTAGTAGTAGTAGTAGAGAAAGTGATAGTGATAGGAAATACTAGTGGTGGAAGAATGTATTATCAAAGGTCGAACGGGTGTCGGTTAAAGTGTAATTGATTGATATGTCTGTGTGCGGTACAAAGGAGGCGAAACGATGAGCAGAAAATAATCGAAACGTCACATAAATACAACCCACACTGCCTGTCCATTTCTATTGCAGAGATTTCGACGTTATCACTAAAAATATTTATCGCACAAATAGAAAAATATGATGCACTATTCAAATCTTCAATGAAAATTAAGTGCTGATAATTGGTTTAATAACTTTCTCGAACGTAAATTTCCATTTTCCTTAACGCTGTCCAACCTTATCCGACTATTCATTCCGTTCATTTCCAGTCACTCTCCGGTCATTCAGAGTATCGTCTTTTTTCGATGATGTGATTGATTTTAATATGAATCATCGATAAAATCCGCAATCCTTTAATTTTCACTAGTTAACATATAGCAGCGTTTTAGTTGAGGTTTTTAAAATACATTACAGTCTTCTGAACTTTTGCCTATTTTCAAATTTGGAAAAATAAATTAATAAATTAATTGCACACTAAATCAAAATGTGCGATAAACTGAACTAAGCTGAGCTATGCAATTAAATTGAATATCGAATTTCTTTGTATATTATAAAAATTAATTTAAAAATGGCATCATAAGTCAAGAATATTACAAAAACTGGTTTCAGATATATTACATCTATGGTAGTAAACACCTGGTCATTCATATTATTCGATTAATTCTATAGAAAAGCTATATCAATTAGCTCATTCAGGATCAATGGATTTTTATTGAGTTATAAACTTGTAAGAAATAATAATAATAATAATTATTATTATTATAACTATAATTATAATTATTATAATTTATAAATTATAATAATAGTAGTAATAATAATTTATAAATTATAAATTATAATT